>JARJLU010010689.1:0-86919 GCA_030272975.1 Sparidentex hasta
TTTCCTGTTTCCCTCTCCTGTCCCACTCCTATCTGACCCACATCCTTGGATGACATCACCAAGAAGCCCTTTCATCAAAATATCATCACTCCGCTCAGGAACTCGTAGCACCTCGACTGAATCAACCATCTACAGATATACATTAGAAATAGATGTATCAACATTTTCAAAAACAAACACAAACCAGTTTTCATCAGTATCTCTGTTCCTGCAGCAGCTTTTCCTGCAATATTAATGTTTTCTTTGTTGCTGTTGTTGTGTGTAATCGAAGTCCCACAAGTCCATAATCGGCTCCACAAATAAGGAGTAATGCAAGTTTGTAGTTGTGGCTCCCTTATATTAAGACCTAATGCAAAAATCAATCCATGCTCATCCGGTGTACCAGCAGCCGCCAGTGAATTGTGGCAGTCTGGCCAATTTTGATTAAGTCCAGTCTGATAACCTGTTGAGTGACAGTGACCTGACTCAAAATGAGTTTGTATTGCTGCGAGGTGTTAGTTGACCGAGCTGCCGGTCAATAAGGCTCGAAGACTCATTTCTGCTTTCAGGCTTTGGCGGCTCAGTCCAACACAGTGTCATTTGTTTCCATGTGGCTCCATAATTGTACCATTTTTTTTGACACAAGACATTGTCTGTGTAATTCTGCCACAAAGGCTTTGTTTAGATTTTTTTCTTAAACTCAATGTGCCATCATGCACAAGAAGCTGTACTGTATAAATAAACATATTTAGGTTTGGGGTTCTTGACGGGCGATTAAGTGCTGAAATGAAATGACAATGTGCAATGATAAGCCAGAAAACTGCTGAATCACTAGAGAAAACTCATTTGCACAGGTGAGATAAGATGGCTCAAGAGGAATACTGATGTATTCCACCTCAAGAGGTAAAAATGTAAGCATGATCTTCAGGGTCATAAATTGCCTTTAGACAGAGTGAGAGTGGTAATACTTAACAAAATAAAGTCAGAGCTGTAACATGTGAATATATAAACACACACACACACACGCACACACACACACACACACACACTTTACCACTATTAGCAAGCAGGTGTACACACCAGTGGTCTTGAAGGGAAACTTGTGGAGAGCATTGTGTTGAGCTGAGCTTACTAATCTTACCTCCACAGTATCAATATCAGGATAGTGTGAAATTTTTAAATGTTAATCAAAATCAAACCTCCTCGTACCTATTTTCACTCCACTTTCTTCACCTCCAGGGGAGCGCTTGTTCCCTCCTCCGTCAGGTCTGAGCTACTCCACCTGGTTCTGTGTGGAGCGTTTCAGTGCGGCTCCTCACGCCCACCCGGTGCGTCTGCTGACCATCGTCCGGCGAGCCACCTCCTCGGAGCAGCACTATGTTTGTCTGGCTGTGGTTCTGTCGGCCAAGGATCGCTCACTGACCGTCTCCACTAAGGAGGAGCTGCTGCAGACCTACTGTGAGTCGAGTAGTGACATTAACCAACCTGTATCATTCACTGTATCAGGTGGTGTATGTTCTTATGGAATGAATCACCTGAGTGTGTGTTTAAACATACAACAGGTTTTTGTGTTTTTTCTGTTTTTTTAAGTATTTTGTTTAAAATTGGGTTGGGGCAAAGCTAGGGACAAACCTGGGGAGGGAGGTAAACCTTATGAAGTTGTCCCTTGTTGGATTTCAGTCAGTCACTCAGTTAGTTGTTTCTATGTCTGCTAAAGCCTGCTGACTCATCGATATCACCCCCCCTTCCTTCTCCCAATCAAGCAGCGGACGAGTCGAGTGAGGAAGCCTCCTTCTATGAGATCCTGCCCTGCTGTGCTCGCTTCCGGTGCGGAGAGCTGATCGCTGAGGGCCAGTGGCACCACCTGGTGCTGGTCATGAGCAAAGGCATGCTCAAGAACAGCATGGCCACGCTGTACATCGACGGGCAGCTTATCAACACTGTCAAGGTATGTTATAGACTGAGTGATGTCATACATGTTGGTATATTCATTGTACCCAGTGCGCTGCCGAAATAGTAAAATATTTCTGTTTAGTGGTGTTAAAACTGTTATTGTGAAGTTGTGCTCAGGTTATAGATCATTAACTATATAAAACTGCTCATCACAGATTAATAAAATCTAAGCACGTGGCTTTAGATTTATCTGAAATACAGTCAAAAACCCAAAGATTTTAATTTCACAATAAAAAGACAGTGAAGAGATACAGTTTTCACACTGGAGAGCATGCGTAGAGAATTTGGTATATCTGTTTTATAAATGACCTCTATGACTAATCTGTCATCAATATTCAGTCAATTAAACCTTATTGATATAGACTCCAAACAAATCAAAATGCAACTGAAAGTACTTGAACAAACACAATATATAAGACAAAAGTGGATGATGGATCAATTACAACAAGATGGGTATTTACAATAAGAAAAGATAAATATTAAAATATAGATGCAAGTAATTAAGTATTATTAAACCTAAAATCCCTTTTTTAAGATGATGTTTAGAATTTGCTTGTGTCTCTCATTTCTATTCTAAAATACAGAGCAGATATTTGACTGCATCGTTATCTCCTCACTTATACTAAAATCTATATACAGCAGCTGAGAGTGAGTGGGTGTGTGGCGGCTCTTCATCCACAGATTGCACTCCAGGTCAGTGGATGGCACGGTGCTGATATTATTGAAAAAAGCAGTGTCAAATAAGCTTGTAACTTGAGTTATTTCCTCTGGAGTGAAACCTTCATTAGTCCTTCCTTGATGAGGAATATCCATATCATACAATGAGTTCAGCTGTTTGGATCACTGAGTTGTTAAAGAAGCACAGAAACACATTTCTGAACCAGGCTGAGCACTGTCATCTTGCCACACAGCAGTCAGCGGCCTGTGATGTGGCTTGCGGTTCAGTGACTTTAGATTCCCCATGAGATTAGAGAGCAGAGCGGGGTAACGGCGTGGCAGACCACAAGTCTCAGCTTCCTCTCAGCACTGCTGATAACAACGGCTTCATTTCCTGCTGAGGTCGTCATACAGGAAACAACAAGCCGGTCATATGTATTTCATGTGTTTGCGTGCATGTAAGAGTTTACGTTAGTTTCTCTTTGTCCTTTGTGAATTGGTACTGGTAAAGCACAGATATTCTCTCCTAAACTTTCAACTTTTCGTTCCAAGTGTTTCCAAGTGGAATTATTGTTGGCATAGCTGTCGTAAAGACAAGTGCTTTTTGTTTTCCTCAGAGAAGCAGCTACCAACAACACAGGGTAAAACATGAGTTCATTATTTTATGTAGAATATAGTGGAGACATGAAAACAGAATGGCTGCCAACATTATAGCCAGTCAGACTGTTTTCCCAGAAGATTTTATGCACAGTGTGATACAAAATGGCATGGGGGATAATAACAGTGAGATTTACAGGGAATCAATTTAAACAGTATTGCTGTCTTTGTTCTATAGCCACAGTCAACATGTACTTCATAATGATAAGTTAAAGCTAAGAATCTTGAATGATTTCTTTGGGTTCTCTTCAAGGCAAAAGTATCTGCAGTACTCTGTATCAGTATGAACAATGGTAGCCTCCATTAAGCCAATAAACGCCAACCTTAGATTTACACAGCTCAGCTCTATGGCTGTTCGCTCAAAGAACTGTTGAATAGCATTTTTGTTGGCTTCATTCTAAATTTAACCCTGTGTACACCCTGAGCTATCGGTGCGTATAAATCCAACTACCACCATGTATCATTAAGACCCAAAACCAACAACTATTTTCACCCTCGTTCAATCTTATGGTGATTTCTCAACTTACTGGATTAATACTTCTGTCAGAAAATAGTGAAAGAATGGCTGTTACATGTTACCATGCCTTAAAGTGTTCAGATCTTCAGATATCCAGCTAAACCTTTAAAACGTAAAAGTATTTAGTTTGCAATTATACAAAATATTTATCACCTGATGAACAAGTAATCATTCAGCACTTGTATAATTTGCATTGGCAATAATAATTAAAAATAAAGAAATATTTGGGACGTACCTTCATACAAATCACTCATCTTTATCATTACTCTCCTCCAGCTTCACTACATCCACAGTGCACCAGGCGGCTCTGGCTCCACCAATCCCCCCGTGGTGAGCACTGTGTATGGGTATGTAGGGACGCCACCAGCCCAACGACAGCTCTCCAGCCTGGTGTGGCGTCTTGGGCCCAGCCACTTCCTGGAGGAGGTCCTGCCTGCCACCAGTGTTGCTGCCATTTATGAACTGGGACCGAACTACGTGGGCAGCTTCCAGGCTGTCTACCTCCCCTGTAAGTGTTCCCCTTTCCTCTTCAGTGTGGTGTTCTGAAAAGCCTTTACCCCATTTTACGTCTTTGAAAAGTTTACCATGCAATTCTCATCTTTAAGTGTCACTCTTGTTTAGTTCACCACTCTGTCTGTTTTCTCCATGTCTTACCTCATCTGACTTTTTATTGTCCCAGGTAAAGACTCAAAGACAGAGGTAGCACCTACCTCCCCAGTGGCGTTGGTGCCAGAGGAGAAGGTCTCCTTCAGTCTCTATGCACTCTCTGTCTCTACACTCACTGTGGCTAAGATCAGGAAAGTCTACAACAAACTGGACAGCAAAGCCATCGCTAAACAGGTCAGGCATGCCACTGCTCAGTAGAATAGAAGTCATGATTCTAGTGTGGTGTTAATTAAAGCCACTACGTGTAGAATTTAACGTTTCACCTTGTTAGACTAAAGTCTTTTTCTTCCCCCAAACTACATGGTGCACCACCAATAATAACTAATGGAGAGAGCTGGCTCCACTTCCAGTAGCTGCTGTTTAAAAAATGAAAAGCTTTTTTTTTCCTAAAAAAAATTAATAAGTTCATTATTTTTTGTTCTCAGTATCAAGTATTTTCAGTTCTTTTATTTGACTTCTAGTGAGTGAGCTGGTGGAAAGAAGAGTCTTTTCTGGGTGGATGGTGCTGGATCGTTGACCTCACTGACTCATATTACATCATGACAAACTGATGTAACAGACCGAAGAAAGAAGCAGCCACTTTTCCTCAGCCACAGCTGAGACTGAGGTTTTCAGTTCAGACCTTTAGTGAAATTGCAAAGTTTGCAGAGAGGAAAGATTTTTATCTTAAATAATATATAAATACACACTTAAGAAATTCAGATTGTTATAACCATATAGACACACACATACATACATACATAAATATACACTGGTGTGCAAAGGTCAAACTCAACAGAAAATCTGGATTCGGTCTGCTTGCATGGTTGCTCATATTCAATATCTATGAATTAACAGTTACTAACACACTCCTTTTTATCACACCAAAATGATGTGATAGAGCTCCAAATGAGCTCCTTTCTCCATCCTTATCTTTCTCCACACCTGTCTAAGTTATTTCCCAGCCTACATTGCTCTCTGCTAAGCCTCGGCTCACGGCGACTCACAGCAAGTCAACAGCAAAGAACTGCAGAGGCAGCATTTCTGCTGCAGCAGGGACCTGCTGTAGAATTGGAATATGTAGTTCATGGCACTGGCAGTTAAGAGAAACCATTGTGTTTTTGTTTGATGAAAATACAGACTGTAACATAATCATCTCATTAAAACCAGGAAAATGCCACATAAAGGCATTTTTTTTTACACCTTTTTCTCTTGTTAAATTGGCCATCACGGTAAAAGGAATAAATGGAGTGCGGTCCTGCTTTTCTCCCTAATTGGTCCCATATTTTATTGTAACTTTCTAAGAGCATTTGAGAAAGTTTGGACGTTGATACAAGACAGCAGCTTTCAACCACAAATTCTGATGTCCCTGAAACATCCACATGAACCGTTCAAACGCTACACAAAACAAAAACATTTGTAGTCAAAGAATATGTGATTGAAAATGACATTCACAAATGAGAATATCATGCAAAATGCTGAGAGAGTAAAGGAAATGAATAATAACTTAGAGTGAGTGTGTGTTTTGGTTGGGATTTCTTCACTGAACCGCTTCCCTCCCTCCCTCTTTAGCTCGCTGTGTCCTCTCATGAAAATGCCACTCCGGTCAAACTGATTCATAATGCCGCTGGTCACCTCAATGGGCCAGCACGTACCATCGGAGCCGGAGTCATTGGATATTTAGGTAACCCAAGCCAGTGAAATAATCCATAATATCAGCTACAAATCCTGTTTTATACAGTATTTAAAGGGCTCAGGGACTTGTGGTGTGTTCAGTATTCTATTCAGTACTCTCCTGTGCTGCAGTGGAAAATTCACCAACACAGAACATCAGCCCTAGTTGAACCCTTATATACAATTACTCTGTGAAATGCTCATGAATGAAATTTGAAATAGTCACCTTTGTACAGCAGCTTTTCCAAAGGAAAACGCAACCTTTCCCTCTTTTCATACCTTCAGGGGTCCGTGCCTTCGTTGCCAAACCTGTCGCCACCAACCTGCAGTATGTGGGCGGGGCAGCGGCTATCTTGGGCTTGGTTGCCATGGCGTCAGATGTGGAAGGGCTGTATGCAGCTGTCAAAGCTTTGGTGTGCGTTGTAAAAAGCAACCCATTAGCCAGTAAGGAGATGGAGAGAATCAAAGGATACCAGGTTAGTAAAGTTGAACACTGCTGGTCACATGATGTGTTTTGGTTTTCCAGACTGTTTTTCACAACCGGTTCCGGATCATAAGCAAATTTCTGCAGTTAAACTACTTCTGCTGTCCATCCCTTGCAGCTGCTGGCTATGCTGCTGAAGAAGAAGCGCTCGCTGCTCAACAGCCACATCCTCCACCTCACCTTCTCCCTGGTGGGAACAGTTGACAGCGGCCACGAGACCTCCATCATTCCAAACTCCACCGCCTTCCAGGACCTGCTCTGTGACTTCGAGGTGAGGGCTATAGAAACCAAAGTATTTCGATTCTGTAGCGTTATTGCAGTCTAGCAACTGAAACAACCTAGTCTGTCTTTTGGGCAGCTGACCAACCATAAAACCATACCTGACTGATGAAGCAGTGAGAGTTGCAGGTATATTATTGTGATCATATGAGAAAAAAGTTTCTTGCTCAGCTGCTATACCTCTGAGAATCTGGTGTGCCTGGCATGGCCACTTCTCCTTGCCAGTAGTGTATGTTGCCAAGCACAACTCGTGTTGCAGAGGTCTCAGTCTGCTCCTTCTGCTCCTCAGGTCTGGCTCCACGCTCCCTACGAGCTCCATCTGTCTCTGTTTGAGCATTTCATTGAACTGCTGACAGAATCCAGGTAAGTGTCAGAACTTTCTTTTTCCTTGAGAGTGCCCTGAATAAAAAAGTAAATCTTTATGAATTTTACTTCACTGAAAAAAGGCTTTATCTAACTGTATATACCACTCTCTATGTTGAACAGTGAGGCAGCGAAAAATGCCAAACTTCTGAGGGAATTCCAGCTCATCCCAAGACTGCTACTGACCCTAAGAGACACCTCACTGTCCCAGCCGACTGTAGCGGCCATCAGCAATGTGCTCAGTCTGCTGCTGCAGGGCTTCCCAAACCCATATGATCTGCTGCGGTAAATGTTCTCACTCAAACTGGGTTGAGTTATTGCGGAATAATAAGATGTGAATAATAAGAAGCAGTTGAACCATGTATGCATATTGTGTTTGTTTTGTCGTATAATTGGTGTCAGCAGCTCTGCAACGGAAAGCAAGTATACAAAAAAACAAAAGTTTCCTTCCTTCATCTCACAGGTTTGGCCAGTTCATCTCCTCTACTCTCCCCACATTTGCTGTGTGTGAGAAGTTTGTCGTCATGGAAATCAATAATGAGGAGAAGATCGATGGAGGTAACAATAAATGAAATCCAATATCATTCTTTTGCCAGTAAAATACATACATATATATTAAATTGTTTTCCATATCAGCCTGTTGTGGTGAGTGGAATGAGTGATCGCTTTCCCTTTGAAAAACACTTCTGTGACAACAGGTAATGATGACGATTTCGGTGGTCTTCTATCGGCCAATCTCATTCTGCTGAGAAACCGACTGCTGGACAACCTGCTCAGACTGCTGTTCACCACCAAAGAGAAATGCTCTGTCAATGCCCAGTAAGATAAAAGTCTCGCACCATATCGGCTCCTCCTCAAATCTTCAAAACAAAATTCCCAGTTAACCCATTAGTGTTTGATGTGTTCAATTCTAATGTGAGTTCTCCTAAACAGTTTTACTACTAAAGCAAAGCTGCTCTGTTTTTATTTTATTATCTGATCTGACACTAACAATTATCTTAGATTGTCATGAGATGAATGAAATAATGCTGAAATTTTTTTTTAAAAAAGCTATTAGACTTCATTTTTAGAAGGAACGCAGACTGTGAGTCGTCACTTTAGCTCATTTGCTCTTCGTGTCCCCCTGCAGGGCATGCGAGGAGCTGGTGAAGACGCTGGGATTCGATTGGCTCTTGATGTTCATGGAAGAACATCTTCACTCGAGCACGGTCACGGCAGCCTTGTGGATCCTGGTGGTGCTTCTCTCCAACCAATCCATCCTCAACCGCTTCAAAGAGGGCCTGTGCGGAGGCGGCTGGCTGGACCACACAGACTCCGTCCTGACCAATAAGATCGGCACAGTGCTGGGTGAGTACACGAGCCCGGAGCAGCTTTGTAATTTAAAAAAAAATAAAAAAAATCCACCATACAGTATTAACGCCGACATTCCCTACCACAAAGATCAGACACATGCAGTAATAATGTGCAGTGTAAATGCTGTATGTTGTAACATGGCTCAGCAGACGCCTCTCCTCACTATGGCAACGCATTCCGTCGGAGTTGGCCTTCGTTCACTAAACAGAAAGCTGCGCAGTTTGTGCGCCGCACAGCCAAGGGTTGGTCATCTCATTTTCTGGCTCCCTGCTCTCCCTGCTGCTGTGACCGTAGTCTCTCCTGAGCTCAGTGGTTTTCAACCTCATAGGTTTGTTTTTTTTTTATGATTTTATTTTTCGCTTTACAGACCTTTTCGGTATTCAAGGGCTGGGTCTAACAATTATTTTCTTTGTCAGTTAATTATATAGTTATTTTTGATCAATTAACTGAAAAGTAGAAAATAGTGAAAAATGTCAGTGTTTTGCAAAGCCAAAGATGACATCACGTCTTGTTTTGTCCACAACCCAAAGATATCTAAAGCTATAACGATTAGTCGGTAAACTGATTAGTTGATTTAAACATGAAAGTGCCGGCTATCTTGAGAATAATATTTTGCTTCTGAAAGGTTAGATTAAATTTTCGACTGGAGGCTGGACAAAAGAAGCAGTTTGAAGACGGACCATTTTTCACAAATTGTTTCACATTTGATTAAGTGATAAATTGTGGAAATAGCGGGGTAGATAAATTGGTAATGAAAATAATTGTCAGTTGCAGCCCTATTACTGTGTTAAAGGAGAAAACAAACCAGACAATATTCACATTTAAGAAGCTGAATTCAGAGTTTTCCGAACAAAATTTATTCAAACTGATCATCATAGTAGTTTACAAATAATTTATTAAGTGACTAGTCATTGCAGCTGTCTTTTCTTTTTTAATTAATTCAGCTACATTAAAATATAATTTTACCAGCCTCCAGGTTGAGAACCATTGACCTTGCTTATGAAAACCACGCTGATTAGTGACATGGCCGTACAGAACTAACACTGCTGTCAGAATGTGTGTTCTCAGGTTGAAGCCCTTAGTTTAATTCAGATTTGGAGTTCAGCTCAACCAAATCCCTATCTTTTGATTTATTTTGTTAGTGTGCAGTTTCCAGTATAAACCTACCTGATTAGCTCAGGGATAAGTTAACAGTCCTGGGTTATTACTAGAGCCTCTTCCTTCATAGACCTGCCCCATTAAACCCCAAACCAAGTACAGCAGTTGTATTCAGAGTTGCCTTAAGATGCCATAGTCAGAGGGTGTGTGCGTTGTAATGCCACCTGTCTACCTTCATGCAGTATTATTCACATTATTCACATCCTCCTTCAATCCCCCTCCTTAGGCTTCAATGTGGGCCGCAGTGCCGGCGGTCGCTCCACGGTGCGAGAGATCAACCGGGACGCTTGCCACTTCCCAGGATTCCCTGTGCTGCAGACACTGCTGCCCAAACACACCAACGTGCCGGAGCTTTACTTCCTGCTGATGGCGTTGTTTCTGCAGCAGCCTGTCACCGATCTGCCAGACAGCCTGCAGGTACATGTTAGTATACCCACCTTTTTTTCTTCTTCTACTTATGATAATGAATCTGCTCAGTTTGCTTTTACTGGACAACTTAAAGCAGCTTTTCATTATTTTTTCTCTAATGTCGGTGGAAATGAAATTTAAAAAGTAGACTAAAGGGTCACATTTACAATATTGATACTTTTCAAAATGTACATGTTCAAAGTAAAGATTTCAATCGATCAACATAATGTTAATTGTTTACAATCTCTTTTCTATAACTGAATAAAGACATTGCTCTCGGAGGAAAATAATGTCCTAGAACACTGTTTGAAACTCAAAAAGGTGGCAGGGTCCACCTAATGTAAACAGAGTAAAACAGTATGAAATGTTATTGTCCTTACGGTCATTTTTTTAATTCAGTTTATTCAGTCATGAAAACAAAGAGTTTGTTTATTTAGTTTGTGTATATATTACCCCCATGTGTGCATTTGTCTTCTCAGTTTGACCTGGACTCCATTTGGACGTTCATCTTCGGAATGCCAGCCTCCAGCTCAACAGTAGTGGGCTCCATCCACAATATGTACCCTGATGCTGCCTTCCTGCTGCTAGCCATGCTGCGCAGCATGCTCAACCTGGTGAGAACCACAGTTCAGTCTACACCGTCTCTAAACTTTAGGTTTATTTTGAATCTATCTTTATTGCCATTTTCAGGAGGAACGTAATTATCATGGCAGACAGATATCAGTAATTTAATATGACCAATAAGATCAATAAATGTAAAAAATCTAAAATATTCTAACATTTTGTTTTTTCCCAAAATCTATAAATCTTGTTTTTTACAGTAAATATTTTTTTTCTTAAACAAATCATATGCAGAAAAATGACCTTTTATTTCTTGAGAACACAATGCCCTCATGATCATTATTCCAATCACATATTTAAAGCTTAAGAGGAGCCTCTTTACACATAATTGAACTAAGTAAATCCATTATCTTTTCCCTAAAATCAGATTACTTTTTAAGACCCACTCACTGAGAGCTTATGTCGAGGAAAACGTGAGAGATTGCTGGTGTTCACATGTCTTTTTGAAGTGCCTCTTTATGTAAGACTTCCCTGCAGTTGCTGCCTGGGTTTATTCAAGGTGTCTTCTTAAGCTCCATTTATCCAATATACATGGCTGGAAACCACACAATCACACCCAGAGAGTCTCTTAGTGAGCCACTGCTGGTTACTTACAAGCTTCACTTGACCTCCTGGGAACTAACTGCTTCACTGATGGCGCAGGCTGCTGCTTGACGAGTTCCACTTTGCTTAGATCCCCCAAACCAGCCTGAGATTTAAACAGAAACCCAGCACCTCCACTGCTTCTAGATGTGTCTTCTGGTTTGTGTCTTCCCAGCCGTGGCAGTCAGAGGAGGAGGGCTCCTGGCTCAGAGAATACCCAGTCACCCTGATGCAGTTCTTCAGGTATCTTTACCACAATGTGCCTGACCTGTCACCAATGTGGCACAGTCCTGAGTTCCTCTGCGCCCTGGCAGCAGCCGTCTTCCCTTTCAACATCAGGCCGTACTCTGAGATGGTAAGGATCTACATTTTCTCTTTTAATGAATTGAAGCCAAATTAAATTCTAACTCAGGTGAAGAAACGGTAAGAAATCTTTGACCTTTACTGGAGACTCCAAAGAAATAAAGCAACTGTCACCTTCTGCACAAATCTCTTGAGGAGTTTTTGTTCTAGGACTGGAATTGGGTTTAGAAACAAAAGAAAATCTCATTACCTCAACAAGTAATTCGATGTATTGATCAGTAAACCTATCAGCCCTCTGAAAATATGTTTTGATTCTCTTCTATGGGGCAGTAAACTGAAACATATTGCCCTTTTGGAGTCTCATTTGCAGTCAAGAGCAGTGTGATCACTGTAAACTACTGCAGGGCAAGACACCACAGTTTTTCTAAGAAGAAAAGGTGTTTTCAGAAAGTTTACAATAAGATAACTACAGATTGCCAAGCCACTGAATGAAGCTGTGTGTTAATAAAAGATGTCAGGGGAAAGAGCACGAGGAAACAAGGCTGCACTGTTTAACTGGAGAACAAATAAATGCTTCCAAGTGAACTGCTTGCATGTTTTTTTGGTTTTTTTTTGTTTTTTTTTGTTTTTTTGATAGAATGTGCTCGTTACTTGCTTAATTAAACATTAAAACTATTGGTATATTGTCTCACTCCATCTGTTTTTCCATTCCAGGTCAGTGATTTGGATGATGAGGCGGGCTCTCCCACTGAGGAGTTCAAGGCCTTCGCTGGAGACTCCGGTATGAACCGCAGCCAGTCAGAGTACTGTAACGTGGGCTCCAAAACGTCCCTGACCAACCACCCAGCCAAAAAGTACGTCTTCGATTTCATGAGGGTCCTCATCATGGACAACCTCTGCATGACCCCGGCCAGCAAGCAGACACCCATCATTGACCTGCTGCTGGAGGTGAGGAGACAATGAATTTAAAGAATGGACTAAATCAACCCATGTAGCACCTTAATTAACTGATAACCACCCATATTTCTTTTGATGAGAATAGTTTTCTTAGTAGTAAATACTAGTCAATATGGTAGCTCACTGATTTAACTAATAGCAAACCGACAAACATATATGCCCATCCTAACTCGTCAATGTGTGTGTGTTTTTTGTTACAAGGCCTCCCCAGAGCGCTCCACCAGAACTCAGCAGAAGGAGTTTCAGTCCAACATCCTGGATGGTGTCATGGAGCACCTTCTAGCCGCTGATGTCCTTCTCGGTCAGAACAAACTCCTTAACCTGATATAGAGCCAGCCAGTGACAATTTGTTCCGTTTTTCTGCCAGCTTCAATATTTTCTAGTAGTCGATAGTTTTAGGATGAACATAAACCTCTAAATAAATTCTTTGTGCTGCTCACTGATGTTTCATCTGACTTTAGTGGCACACGACCTGCCAAATTGGCTATTTGAAAAAAAGAATAGCTGATGATTAGGCAGAAAATGGCCCTGACAAGCATGCTGCAGGACAGCCCAGACTGATAATCTTAGTTGGCTCTCTCAGGTGCTCGGATGGTTGCATCATGAGTTAGCAAATCACCGTCTGAAGCGTGAGAGTACTGCAATAATCTTCAGCATTTAACATGGCTGCATGTGCTATATTTAGTCTCCAGTGTGTGGCTGTTTTTTAAGTGAGCTACTTATGATTTTTTAAATTATATAACAACATACAAAATGTATGTTTGATATGTTTTTGTCCTTTGATCACTTATGACATCACCTCTAAAATTGTCCAAGCTGGTAACCTCTGTTTTAACTTGATTTACATTATCTGTAACAAAAGACATTATATGCATATAAACATACTAATAAAAAACTGAGAATAAAAAGAAGACTTGCTTAGTATCCAGTAGAGTAACATTTACAGTTTTCTAGTAATATGATTCTTTTGTAAGATGAAAAATCTAACCCAATAATAATAATAATAATGATAATAATATGTAACCATGTCTGTCTTGCCACTTCTCTCCCTGCAGGGGAAGATGCCTCTCTGCCCCTCAGCAGTGGTGGCAGTTACCAGATCCTGGTCAACAATGTCTTCTACTTCACCCAGAGGGTGGTGGACAAGCTTTGGCAGGGCATGTTCAACAAGGACTCCAAGATGGTGGTGGACTTCATTGTGCAGCTCATAGGACAGGTATAAACCAAACTGCCTTCATAAATTACTACATTTATCACTGAAATACCATTTATATTTCACTGATAAGGATATATGGCATTAAGACAGTTCTACATCGTGTAGAAACAGGTGGACAAGGGAGCTTTTAAGATGGTAGGTCATAATTAGAATCATTGCACAGTTATCAAGTGCAAAAAAATTTTTTTAAGTCAACTAGTTGATTGTAAACTGTAAATGCAGTGTTTAATGTGCACCATGTAGTTTTTGGGGAAAACATTTTTCACATAAACAATGCTTTCACTTAAGCAGAAGAGAAAGATCTTTGTTTACAGATTTTTTTGCCTAAAACTAAATCAACAAACTCTCTTCTGACTTCAAAGGACAACACAATTTCATAATGTTTACTGAACAGCTTGTTTATTCAGTTATTAAGATAATAAATATTTGAGTTTATATTATTACCTCATAAATATTGTAAATATTACAATTCTGAGTTTGAATGTCTTCTCCAAAACCCCTTTAAGTTATTAATGGTCACTCCTTAAATCCTTGCTGAAGACTATTTGGAATTATGCACTGAAGCACTTCATTTTCACTGGAAGTAAATTGGATTTTCCTTCGTCTCTGTCAGACAGTGTACACTTTCCCTTCCTGTACCTGCAGAATCTTGCTGGAGGCATTTAGACTTTAAACGGGCTGCCTACATTTACAATAGAAATGTCTGGCTGCACTCCAGAGTTAAATTATAGCACTCAAATTTATCACACCCAGAAAGAAGCACCAGCATTTTGCTCTTCCCCACTTCTTGTAAACAGGCTGCATTATCAGGCCGGACATTTTTCTCCAAAGCAGCCTTAGGCAAACAGACGGCATCTGTGTGCTTGCCGCACTGGATGGAGAAATGAAACGGTCCTTCTGTGAGTCTTTTTCGAGTTAATGTAACCAGTGAACACGCTCAGGATTATATTAGATAAGCAGCATCCAGACTGCAGGCCTCGTTTACTCATTTTAGCCCATGAAGGCATATAAATTAGATATGGCTGTTAGTGCCTTTAGTGCCTTGCAAACTGACTGACAGGTGTGTATGAGGAGTGTCTATATAGTATATGTTGTGTATGTGGTGTCTGCTGCATGTGAATTTATTTTTAAAAATGTTATTGGAAAAAAGAGGAAAAAAGATTATTTGCCCTTTTTTTCTGATTCAAAAGGAGATGGTTTCATAAATAATTGACCGTTTATATTTCAACTCCCAGTTTAAAAAAAAAAAAAAAAAAACACAACATGATCTTGAGTGGAGAGACTTTTCGAGTGAAGTCATGTGTGTGGACTTTGTGTTCTACTTTTTATGCAACGCCCTCAACACACACACTGCAGTCCAGGCGAGAAGATTAGGAGATTATCCCCGGAAATTAATTTCTCCAGCCATAATGCACCTTGGAACTATCCCAGTGTGATTAGTGATTTCATGCTGAGGCATATATGATGAATAAGAATGTGTTTACTTTTGATTTCATTCAGTTGAATCATGCTCATACAGCATGTGCTTGGAAGACATGCTGCTCAGAAACTATTCTTTAACATTTTTGTTTGTTTTATCCTGTTTGAGGCAGACTATTCAGCCAAATGAATGTGATATCAAGGAAAATTTGAATGTCTTCCAAGCAAGTAGTTACTGCACTACCCCCCCACAGTTACATGATATAATATAAAGGCAGTAAGACATTGACTCTAAATACATCTTTACAACTAGAAACAACTTCAGTTTGCTTGTTCAAGTCTTGTTGAAAAGAAGCTTGTTTTATTTTCAAAAATAAAATCCCAGTTGAAGTCCTTGAGCAGTTCTCTGCCCAGACATTAACACAACAACAGAAGAAACACAAAGCCACATTCACAACCCTCTAACTACTTAATCCACTTCAGTCGGAGTTGCTCAAACAAATCTCTCTGCTGATGTATTTCAACAGCAGCTTTATTCATATCCAGAGCACAGCAGTGTAACAGCTACACAACATCAAATCCTGTTTCTTCAGCTGTATTTTCCACCCTTCTCTTGTATTTAGCACTTACTGAGATGAAAATACTTTCATTCTAACCCCCTTCACCTGTTTGTTTTCCTCCCTCTCCTTCTCCAGTCAAAGAGGCGTTCTCAGGGTCTTTCCCTCGACACCATTTACCACTGTCTGAACCGGACAGTGCTCTACCAGCTCTGTCGACCCCACAAGACGGTAGCTCAGCAGGTGGCCCTGCTGGACGCCCTGCGGGTCTTGACCGTTAACCGCAACCTGGTGCTTGGCCCGGGAAACCACGACCAGGACTTTGTGGCCTGTTTGGCTCACTGCTTCATCTGCCTGCATAGCGGAAGGTAAGATGATCTGAGTGGTTTGGTGGTATGTAAGGGGAATGCATGTTTTAATTGTCTTTGCAGCTTTGTCGTAGGTCATGCTGGGACACTTGCTTTGACAGTAGCAAATCATACTATTATGCTTTGTCAGTATTGTTATTGTTATTATGATTTACACCTGCAAATCACCATGTCATATCTCAAAGGTGATCGATTCCGATTCAGTTGTCATTCTGATTTTGTTCATTTGTCAACCAGCTCCTAATGACTTCATAGTATTGTTTTCTGTTCCTATTTAAAAATACAGTTTCATCCGGGTTTTTAAGTACTTTAATTACCTTGGATTGATTTGGGGATTAAAGCTGCAGTCTTAAAAGGAGCTCTGTGGAACTTCTGTATTGAGCTGGAAGCCAGCTGGTGGTGTATATTAGTGAACTCTTTTTATAAACTAATGTTAGCCAATTTTGCTCTGTTACCAGAGAGGAACTCGAGAACATAAATAATGTCACATCCTTTGAACTGTCATGGAAAGTCTGACTCGAGTACTTTACAAAGAAACCCACAGTCCAGCAGCACTAAACAACTCAAACAAATCTTAAGGCCTGTATAGGCAACTGAATGAGACAGCAAAGTGTTACAGTCTACTCACATAAAGCCACTAAAACAGTGATTATTTGGGCAACATGTAAAAATTTGAATTGATTTAAACTATTGTCAGAATGTGACAAAATACTAGCTTTGTCTTTTTGATGTCTAAATGTTGTTTTAGAGAGATATATACTGAAATTAGAATGCTAACAAGGTAGCCCAAAAACTCTGTTAGTGATGTTAACACTCCCCTTGTCCCTGAGCTCCCAGTACGTGTTGCTAGCTGCACATCTAACTGAGGTAACTAGCTAACAGCAGCTACAGTTAGCAGCCACTCTGCTAATATAGCACCCCTTAATTGTTTTGAGTATGAATTTCAAATGTGCAGCATGTAGCAGTAAACGAGCAACGTGACAGTTTTTAAAAATTCTCATCCTCGTTTGTTCTGTCAGATGAAAATCTGTGAAAGTGTTACATTTGGTTGTGTGAAGCATGCATGATTCATATTAGACTCATCACATTGCTTCTGTATGGTGTGGAGGATGAGATGACGGCTGTGCAAACATGTTTCTGACAAAGACACAAATCACATAGCACTAAAGGACACTGAGTGAAAAAATGTGTACGAAAAGAGATTGTTATGATTATCCAGTCTTTCAATTTCTAAGGAGTTTCAGTAGTTAACCTAGCTTGCAGCAGTTTAGGTTAGGTTAGTTGGTCTGGATGGGAGTGTCATGATTGAAAACGTGATCATTATTTTGTCTTCTGTAACATATTTTTATTGTATTTCGTTTAATAGTGGTACTAAGTGGTTCTTCATCTCCATCCGTTTAACTCAGTGTGATTATTCCGGAGCAGCTCTGCCGCTGCGGATTGTTTGTGGAATGAAAAAGTGGTTTACCACAGAGTCTCACACCTGAGACACATCTCCTGCGACTCAGGCTGTGCTGTGTGCTGCTGAGTGCAATTGTGGCAAGTCTCTTTTTTTGTGCACGTGTCCCGCCAGAAGTACTGATATGTTCCAAAACTGCAGCAGGTGGGGGACACACTGAGTTTCCTACCACACTGGGAGCACAATATGCTTTTACAAGACACACTGTACAACAGCAGAGAGCAGACTTATCTACTGCAGGGAAGCCAAACTATCCGACTCTCCCTGTGATGCCTCCCTTCAGGTCTCTGAGGGGTTGGTCCTAAGTCGCTATGTGTCTGTCTCTGCAGCAGTGTGGAGGGCTTCGGTTTGGAGGCGGAGGCCCGGATGACAACCTGGCATGTCATGATGCCCTCAGAGAACGACGGCGACGCTACGCACAGCCACGACGTCAGCGAGGGTGAGAGACTGTTACGTGTTTATGTGTGCGTCATGAAAGTATTTTAACCCTGCTAACTGTTTGCATGTGTGTTGAGGATTTTTCCATTTTACGTAAACTGAATGGGCTCATTTCAATTTATATGTAATGGAAAACAAATTTTATTTTGCATGACTAAACACTGTCGTTTCACTCTGCAGGCCGGCAGCTGCTGCTAAAGGCTGTGAACCGAGTGTGGACAGAGCTGATGCACAGCAAGCGTCAGATGCTGGAGGACATATTTAAAGTGTCCCTGCCCTGCAACGACAGAGGCCATGTGGACATTGCGACTGCCCGCCCCGCCCTGGAGGAGCCGGCCCTGAAGAGCTGGCAGACCCACCTGGGTGAGCGACACTGGGAAACATACACATACTGAGATATCCCCACCCAGACGTGCAGTGCATTAGCTGAACATTTCCTGAGCTCCGTCTGTGTTGGATTTACATAACTAGATCAAGTGTTTGGAAGCTCCTCATGTTTTTTTGCAAAGGAAATACTTTAGTCTGGGGTCCTGCCAACAGGGCCTATTATTGCCGCTTCTCTGAGTGTTGTACTTTTGTTGATTACGACCAGCCACCTGCCAAAGTTTTGACTCAGTCTGCTGAACCAGACACCTTGGCATGTAACCAGATATTGTTAGAAGAGAGAGATGAGAAAAACTGATGAAAGAAGAAGTCTTTCCTTTATTATAGGGACGATAAGACAGCCTGTTCATTGGATTATTTTTCTCCTTATTTTTTAAATGTCATTTCCCAGTGCCTCAAGCACCAAAACACATTTCAGTCTTCTTTGTTTTATCGTGCTGGAGACCAATATCTAATCCTCAAATATCCTGTGCAAGTAGTGTAGATACTAACACTTCTTCTGGGCTTTGAGTTACCAGTCAGGACTGCTAGCTGCACACCTAGCAGCAGTTAGTGGTTACTTTGATCTGCTGATTCATATTTGTTTTGAGTCCAACAGATGGCTAATTCTAACATACTGAACCTTGAATCATTCACAAAATTATACTTTTCATTTGTCAGCGTCTTACCTGAAAATGTGTCTGGTTCCTTTTCTTTCTCTGCTGTCTGCTCTGCTCTTCAGTGTATGAGAAGAAGTGCATCAGTCGTGGTGAGGCAGTGGCACCGGCGACTCAGTCTAAACTGTCCAGAGTCAGCAGCGGCTTCGGCCTTTCCAAGCTGACAGGCGTCCGCCGCAACAAGAAGGAGAACAGCCTGAACAAGAACAGCCTTTCTGCACAGGTGCACACAAGTGACACTTTACTGTATGACTGTAGAAGATTAAACTATGTGGTAATCAGCTTTCATTGCAATCTGCTATTTCTGATCAACAGGAGACTTTCCAGTGGATGTTCACACATATCGCTGTTGTTCGAGACCTGGTGGCCATGCAGTACAAAGAATATCAAGAGGTACCATCATTACCAAACACTGTGGTTGCAAGAATTCTGGCTAGTTTGGTGGATATGATATATAAGCAGCATACTCAGAAACGAGCTGCAGGACAAAACAACAGACAGTTATATAACAGTGCTGTTGGGATGTTGCTGCAGGACAATAAACAATAAATAAATGATAAAAAAAAAGAAGCAAAGGTAGATTTTCACAGGCTGGTGTAACAGTTGTGACAGCGTGTATGATTTATAACAACGTTTTTAAAGTGACTCACCACTCACACCTCACCCATCCCTCTGTCCCCCAGAGGCAGCAGAACGCCCTCAAGTATGTGACCGAGGAGTGGGCTTCCATCGAGTACGAGCTTCTGCGTGAACGGGGCCTCTGGGGCCCGCCCATCGGCTCCCACCTAGATAAGTTTGTGCTGGAGATGACAGAGGGGCCGTGCCGGATGAGGAAGAAGATGGTCCGCAATGACATGTTCTATATCCACTACCCATACATCCCAGAGATGGAGCCGAACACCAACTCTGCACAGGTATTCAGCCATACAGCACCTTTAACTAACACAAGGGCCTCATTTGAATAGTCTTTCCCTCTATGACTACTTTTTATCAGGCTGTATATAACAAAGATCTTGTCAGTTTTAAACACTTTAATACATTTATTAAATACTAGGTCTTTAAAACAGGAAAGTATTATATGTAAAGTCGTTGATAAACTGCCACAAGTATTAATATACAGAAAATATTACATATCACAGTAAAAATGTAGTAGAAATGCTTACAAATCATGTGGAGAAATTCATATTCTTGAATTACCTCTACCATAACTCCAGAGCAGTGAACTTGTAAGAATAGTTAAGCTCTTGGATGAGCTCATCAATGTCATGTGAGGAAGTGACACCAGCAGCCGGTGGCTCTCTTTTCCTGGCACCACCGAGACACATTTAGCTTTGTTTGTTCTGCAAATAATCCCTCCTCTCTGTTTGCCAACGGGTGCCTCTCTTCCCTTCACAATGATTTATTTGGTCAGGAAGATGCAAAGAGATAGCTCACAGGCATTGGGTTTTATTTATGTCTGCCCCTGAAAAGCCAACACATGGAAACTCAATTTTGCATTTTTACATTTTTACTTATTTAAGATGAAATGTCCATTTTACAAACAATACAATCAACCAAATGATTGAAGAATACGTTGTTATGATTCTCTGGCCCTGTGACCATGGATTGAACACATCGTACAAACTTGCATGGTAAAATTTGATGAACGCTTCATGGAAGGATTCTTCAGAACCCCTCTGGGGAGAAATTTCCGTTGTGCCAAAGTCCCCCAGTCTGCATAATAATACATAATTCAAACATGTTTTGGGCAAAGCTGCAGGGTGTCTGACAAAGTCATACACTTGTGCCAACTTGTGCCCATAGATATAAACCATTACTAGCCCTTTGCTTATCTTGGTCTTTGATGCCACCTCAAATTCTTGTAGAATCACCTCCCAGATTCAGATTATTTAAAAAAAAAAAAGAGAGAGAAAGAAAAAAAAAATCAATACTAGTTTTCTAGATAGCTGTTTTAATAGTTACCAAGAATGAAAATACATGTTTGGCATACAAAGAAATGTGTCAAATTCAGAATCATGCTGCTAGATGGCATTGCCCCTGGCCTCTGTAGTGCTAATCTCTTGCAGCAGCGTTCTTAATTTGACATTCAGACAACCTCAACCTCCATCCTTTTCAATTCTCTAGCCTTCTCCGCCCCCTCTGGTGCCCCTGGTATCCTCAGCCCTGGCTGGGGTCCTTGTTCGTGCCCAGGTACCTTTGATGCCTGGTGTGTCCGCATGATCGAAATCAAACATGCTTCCAGAGCAAAACAGGGGCTTGGACATGATTTGAAGCCTTATCTTATATTTGGTGTGAAAATCTCTTGAATGATCTTTGTTTAAAGTGCACCCTGTGTGATGTGTGCTCGCAGGTAGAAAGGTGTTGTAAAGTTGATATTTAACTAAATTCATGGAACAGGGGATTTCTGAGTATTTTTAAATGTGTTTGGTTGCATCAATGCATCGGTGAAAATGTGCATGTAAATATGTGTATGTGCTGTTTTGCAGTGACTTTCAAATTGTATTTTATCCAGTATTAAGTATACTAGAAAATGAAATGCATAAAATGTGTCTGTTATTAACTGCACATTACTGGTATTTCCTCAGTGATTCATCACAAATCGATATGTCCTTCAGCTAAAACTAAATATGATCAACATTGATCGGACCGGCTTCTGATTTGGATGCGCAACCTTCAAAAAATGTCTGCCTTAGCTTCTGTGCAGTTATAGTAACTTCAAAACCTCCTGTAATGCTTTTATTTGGTCATTTGCATTGAAACATAAGCAAAACCTTATAACCCTCTTAACAACAACTGCTTCTCGAAGACTTCACCGACTTGTCTTTTTTTGGCATCCCTGCAGAAGCCTCTCCGTTACCGGCGAGCCATCAGCTACGACAGTAAGGAGTATTACATGCGATTGCTGTCCGGAAACCCTGGCATGTACCAGCACTCTGTAGAGCACACCACAGAGGGAGAGACCACACAGCATGAGCCCGAGCACGGAGAGGACACTATCGCTAGGGTCAAAGGTACAGACAGTCCCTTGGAGGACACGCTATGGTGCCTAAATTCAAAAGCTGGTTTGGAAAGCACGTTTTTGCTTTTAACTCCTCTTCTTGGTAGTGTTTCTTTACCTGAAAGCCCTCTCTACTATGTTGCTCGGCTCTGCAGGCCTGGTGAAGGCTCCTCTGAAGAGGTCTCGGTCCACAGCGGACGGGGCAGACGAGGACAGTCAGGAGCAGCTTCAGGAGCAGCTGTTGGAGTCAGGAGGCCCTGAGGAGGAGCAGAGGACCGACAACACTTCCCTGCTGCGCCTCCTGGAGGAGGGAGAGAAGGTCAGGGAGGGACACAAGACCATAAGACTGGACAATTACAATTATATAACAATGGCACAGTTTCCATCACTCTGTCTCAGTCTATTTTCATAAGTACTAGAGGCTAAATTCAGTTTCCAGTGTCGGATACATATATATGCATATTAAAACTTGAAAATGATACCAAGCTCACAGGAATAGTGCAGAGCTTTGATGCCAATTTAACATAGTGGCCAAACTGTGTAATTACAACATCATTTGGTGCACACTGGCCCAAAAAGACTTTCTCCCATAAGTTGCCATTGCGACACTGACATTGCTGACATTTTTTGAAATTTTATTTTAAGCATCACAAGCTTGTGAATTGACATTTTTGATCCATTCATCCTTAGAAGTCGGCAGAGGGCTTTTTTGGTTCCATGTGCCAGCTCTCTTTTGAATGAACAGGGCAACATTTCCAACGCAGTATCCAGATTTAACAAGTGGTGACGCATGATGTTTAATGAATTACACATCTAATTTTGACAAAGTAGGCCTCATCACTTAAGTTAAATTTCTGGATGATGTTTCTATCCTGTATTGTCTTAATCACATAAAAAGTAACTCGGCACATAAACCCTCTAGTCAAGTACTGCCATGGTCTGCCACTGAGCAGCTCAACTGCTGCACTGAGGGATTAAATCCTTTGCTCAGAGCTCTTCCTTCCTCTTTATTTATTCCTCACAGATGTTTGGAGGAATTCAAGTGTGACTTTTTTTATTAGAGCATCGCTCTCTCCAAACTTTAGGTAATTAACGCTCACTTGTTTCATGCATTCACTGTTCCAGATTCAACACATGTACCGCTGTGCCAGGGTGCAGGGTCTGGACACCAGTGAAGGTCTGCTGCTGTTTGGGAAAGAGCACTTCTATGTCATCGATGGCTACACTATGACCGTCTCCAGGGAGATCAGGGACATCGACACACTGCCCCCAAAGTAGGTTCAGACTTCTGCGTCGGTCACTTTATATCAGGGTATAGGCTCCTGTAGGAGAATCTGGAGAAACACACCACGGCCACATAATTAATCCTCAATACATGATGACACGGTTTTTGTATTGTCCCTCCCTGAATAAGAGATGACATCATTCCCTCTGGACGCTGCAGTGCGAGTTTCTGCAGCTGGAATGATGTAATGCTGCTGATGGAGCATGCGTCGTAGAACTCAGCAGAGATGTTACGTATTTATTTTTTGAGGGAACTCTCTCAGTCTTTTCCTGTGAGACACACAGGTGCCTCTTTGATTTCACTTTGTTCCCCTCAGGTGTTTTACCCTTGCACTCTCTCATCAGCACCCAGACAAACCTTTACAATCAAAACATGCTTTTTGCCCAATTAAGAAAAAACATATATAAAGATATTTCATCATAATTTATGAAATACTACAGTGTAATTTAATTTTGTATTTTTTTATTTTAGTATTTTGATCAGGTTAAAGACACGTAGAGACACTTTAAGGTCCACTGTGTAGTTTTAAAAAAAATACATTTTAATAGGAAGAGGAAGATCTTCATTGCAGCTCTCTTTGCTGATAGATGAGGTCCTTTAGAAAAGCTGTAAATGTTTATGACGTGAACTTAAGCCTCTGTAGATACAAGCGCTTTATCCATACAATTGTATATAAATCTGATTTCATAAGTGCTTCACTGTCTGTTGTCCGTGTCCAGTTTACATGAGGCAATCATCCCCAGAGGAGCGAGACAAGGACAGAGCCAACTGAAGAGAACCTGCAGTATCTTCGCCTATGAAGACATCAAGGAGGTGCACAAGAGACGCTACCTGCTGCAGGTAAGATTGCAGAGAAACACAGACAGATATTTAGAAGAACTTTGTACTGAGTAGCTTAAAATATTTGGGTTTCAACACACCACAGCGTTTATCTTTCTGATGTGTAACTCATCATGTTGATTATTAAATGCCCTGTGTGTCATCATCTTTCAGCCCATGGCAGTGGAAGTCTTCTCTGCAGATGGGAGAAACTATTTGTTAGCCTTCCAGAAAGGAGTCCGCAACAAAGTTTACCAAAGGTACTGAATACAAACGGAAACAAAGCGCTTAACCTGCATGCTGCTGAGCTCCTGCCGCTCTTACGTTTCAGTAAAAGAATTGTTTACAAAAATTTGTGAGAAAAAGGGTTTTGTTCCTTTCTCAACCCTCAGAAAAGACAAGACGATGTTTAGTACAATTTACTTAAAGCCAGTGCACTTTCATATTAATACAGTTCTTGAGTAACTGGTAGTTGGGATCCAGGGTGCTTGCCTAAATGAGGGATTTCACAAAGGTTATTACAACATGATATCATAATAAAACCCTCAGAGACGAGATCATAAGCCTCTCAAAGGCTTTGAGTAGATCACTGTAATGCTAGTATTGTCATTTCTTTCAGGTTACACTGGTTTATATGCAACGTAAAAGAACTTCTGAATATATTTTTTAATAATATAATGACATCCCTGCAGGTTCTTGGCCGTGGTGCCTTCACTGGCTGACAGCTCAGAGTCGGTTTCAGGCCAGAGACCCAACACAAGCGTTGAACAGGGGTAAGACCTCATCTATGTTACATTCAGCACACAACTATATTCGCTGTTGGCTGCATACATTTTCTGATTCCACTTGTGTTTGATCTTTGTGTTAAAAAGATTTCTTAAATAACGCGTATTGGCTTCTGTATTAATTATTCAAATGAATGACCTAGAAATAAAATAAAGAAAAAAATGTGCACAGAATGTAAGATTGTATCACATGCAATAACTGCTTGGTGACTAAAGGATGCTTTTCACTGCCCACATGCTGCTTTAACTAAAATTGCTCTCTGTCTTGGTGTTTGTCAGATCTGGGCTCCTCAGCACGCTTGTCGGTGAAAAGTCAGTGACTCAGAGATGGGAGGTAAGAAGATTAACTGGTCAAAGCTTCCTGTTCAGTTGAGCAACACAAAGTGAAGAAGTGTCATAATCTGAGCTATCATAAACTTCGCTCATGTGTGAACCATCTTTTTTCCAGCGAGGGGAGATCAGTAATTTCCAGTACCTGATGCATCTGAACACGTTAGCAGGTCGATCGTACAACGACCTGATGCAGTATCCCGTCTTCCCCTGGATCTTGGCCGACTTCGACTCAGAGGTGAGTGTTAAAACAATTAAGTGTTAACAAATGGTACACCTGTTCTCTCATCAACCCTGTTTTGGTAATGGTGGTGATGTGTGTGTTGGTTTATTTAAACAGGAACTGGACCTGAACAATCCAAAGACATTCCGTAACCTGGCCAAGCCTATGGGCGCACAGACTGATGACAGACTGACGCAGTACAAGAAGAGGTACAAGGACTGGGAGGACCCCAACGGTAAGATCTGTTGAATCAACAAACTGCATCAAACAGGACTGAGTCATGGAGATAACTTTTAATTATCTTAATTCAAGTTAAATAAAAGACATGAAGAAAAAAAGATCCAGCTTACCAGGTATCTCTTTTTAACGTTTGTATGCTCATTCTGTAATCCTTCTCCAATATTCCAAATTTTGAAATGAATACATGAAGCCTGTATCAAACTACGAGTGTTACTATGGTTGTTTTACAAATATGGAATATGAACACTTCAAACCTTGCAACAACCAGAGTAAAGTTTAAAGGAATTAGGCGCATTTCTCATATGACTTGTCCAACCTGAACTCTCCTACCAGGTGAAACCCCAGCGTACCACTACGGCACCCACTACTCATCAGCCATGATCGTAGCCTCTTATTTGGTCCGGATGGAGCCCTTCACACAGATTTTCCTTAGACTTCAGGTTTGATCTGAACTCTCCTAGCATCTTCTGCTTGTCATCCACATTTTCGCTGACAGTATGAGTAAGACTGAAGAGTTTAAATGTTACTCTGACATTGAGCCGACAGTGTGAAAAATGGTTTATTACATTTGGAAATACAGTTTTATATTTGATGACATTAATTTACCTTTTTTCCAGAAGTTGTGATTTTTCTGCTTTCTGCAGATTTTAAGGCCTGACATGAAAGATGATCTTTTTAGCTCTTCCAAAAAGTGATTATTTCATGTTTTACAAACCGTCTGCCTGTGTCATTGTGATTACCAGGGAGGTCATTTTGACCTGGCTGACAGGATGTTCCACAGTGTGCGTGAAGCCTGGCTCTCTGCATCCAAACACAACATGGCCGACGTCAAGGAGCTCATCCCAGAGTTTTTCTACCTGCCCGAGTTCATGCTAAACTCCAACAACTTCGACCTGGGTCAGTTTTGGAAAGCATCATGCAAGTCAAAGTCAGACTGACCAAGATAATTGAGTGCATGAATATTAATGTTCTATCTGCCTTCTGTTTGATGTCCCAGGCGCCAAGCAGAATGGCACCAAGCTGGGTGATGTCATCCTGCCACCTTGGGCCAAGGGCGATCCCAGGGAGTTCATCAGAGTCCACAGAGAGGTAAGAAATGAACCCATGTCAGTCAGATTGATCCAAGTTTCTGTGCGAATGTACAGTATTAACCTCAGTCTTGTCTTCCTGCCCGGCTGCAGGCTTTGGAGTGCGACTATGTGTCGGCCCACCTCCACGAATGGATTGACCTGATTTTTGGGTACAAGCAGCAGGGTCCGCCGGCCGTGGAGGCAGTCAATGTTTTCCATCACCTGTTTTACGAGGGTCAGGTGGACATCTACAACATCAACGACCCACTCAAGGAGACAGCCACCATCGGTTTCATCAACAACTTTGGACAAATCCCCAAACAGGTCAGATACTGCTGCTGTATCAGTTGTGATACTGTCAAAGAGCAAGTGCTATTACCACTGCAACTTTCATTACTACCACATGCTTGTATCATAAAAATAGTTTAGGCTGAATTAATGCAATGACTACTACGACTAATAGCTTGTACATGTACAGCTTGGACTAAAATATAATACTGCTAGGAGTAATACTGCTTTTTCAGGGGCAGCTATGTTTCTAACTCCATTGGCAGCAGCTGACATGCTGCTGGTAGCTTAATGCTAATACAAACTTTTCTTGCAAAATGTTTTTTTGTTCTCCTTCCATTCACCAATAGCTTTTTATTTAGCAGATCACAGTCTCACAGGGCTGCTAGCATAGAGTTTTTTTTTTCATACCTCCGACAGCCATAATTTACTATCATTTATCAGCTGACTGTTGGTGTGTGTGTGTGTGTGTGTTTCAGCTGTTCAAGAAGCCCCATCCTCCAAAAAGGGTACGCAGCAAAGTCAACGGTGACATTGCAAGCGTTCCTCCAAGCTCCAACAGCGACAAGATCTTCTTCCATCATCTGGACAATCTCAGACCTTCTCTAGCACCTGTTAAGGGTACATACACACATACCCGATCCCAAATACACAGACTCTTACACCTTGTCTTTTCAGTTTAATCTACTGTATATAATACAATTAAGCCCCAACAAACCATTTGCAAAATTAGAGTGTATTTACGTTACATACTGTCTTGGACATGTTTAGGCACCACTGTCAGCTTTTCCACCCAAAAACCAGGTGGGACCAAAACCCTGACAGTACCACACTCTGTCCATTACTCATTACATGAGCACTATCTGTTACTCCCTAAGGAGCATGAACCCCTTTAGATTCAGCACCACTCACATATTTCTTTACATTACCTGATCTAGAGCTGAAGGAGCCTGTGGGACAGATAGTGTGCACAGACAAGGGCATACTTGCTGTGGAGGAAAACAAAGTTCTGGTTCCTCCCACCTGGAGCAAGACCTTCGCCTGGGGCTACGCTGACCTCAGCTGCCGTCTTGCAAACTATGAATCTGACAAGGTTGGTAACAGTTAACACAACTGCCACAGATCTTGCAGAGATCTACACTTTATTGAAAACGTATTTTATTCTCCAGGTGTGTTTGTGGGTGTTTGAATGTAGCTCAACACTACTGCTTAATTGAAAGATATACTGCTGACATGTGAATGTAAACAAATTATCAAAGACAATGTTTCCCCCTGCTGGTGCTGTAATGATGATGCAATTTTCATTCTGACCTCTCAGTTTTTACAGCAGCAGCCATTACAGGAGTCTCTAATGCAGTTGTTCTGCATCTGATGCTGTACTGTTGTCTATAGAACTCTGTTACATGAGCATTTTAGATGAGAGAATTAAATTTGGACCCTGAAGGACGAAACATAAATGCCTCTCAGCAGAATGATTAGCAGAGCAGTCCTTGTACAGGATCTTAAATTTTTGGTATAAGAGCAGCTCAAGGGTTGTTGGTTCCAGTTTTTTATGTTGTTATTCTATTATTGTTATTATTGTCTTACACAATATTGAGCTGTAAATCAGCTCAAAGCTTTAAAGGACTTATAATGTAGCCAGTTGCATGGGTGTTGATCAGGGTGAACATGTTGGTTGTCAAGATAAAGACAAATTCCTCCATCTTAATTTCCCCTCCTCTGCACCCCCAACAATCCAATCTTCAATCTTAATCTTCAATCTCCTTCTCAGGCACTGGTTGTATACGAATGTCTGTCGGAGTGGGGTCAGATCCTCTGTGCCATATGTCCAAACCCGAAACTGGTTATCACCGGTGGCACCAGCACCGCCATCTGTGTGTGGGAGACAGGAACCTCCAAGGAGAGGGCCAAGTCACTTACACTCAAACAGGTAAAAATACACATACAACCTTTTCTAGAAACATACAACAGGGTGCTGTGGCACTTAAAACATAGAACCTGATTCTTAGGAGTCAAAGGTTTAAGTGCTGGAATATATTAAAAAAGTGAAC
Source organism: Sparidentex hasta (assembly GCA_030272975.1). Classification (NCBI taxonomy): domain Eukaryota; kingdom Metazoa; phylum Chordata; class Actinopteri; order Spariformes; family Sparidae; genus Sparidentex; species Sparidentex hasta. The sequence goes on from JARJLU010010689.1 coordinate 29,177, forward strand.
CTGAGTTCAGTGACAAAGTGTTTTGTCATTCACAGAGACAAAGTAATCTGCAGGGCCTTCTGGCTAATGACATGAGCCCTTGACAGCTGAAAGCATCCAAACTAATGTGTCTAACTATTGAAAATTGTCGAATCCATCTAATGCCTCTGTCTGTGCTGTTTCTATATAGTCATTACTGGGCCACACGGACGCAGTAACATGTCTGACGGCATCGTCAGCGTACCACATTGTTGTCAGCGGCTCGCGGGATCGAACCTGCATCATCTGGGATCTCAACAAGCTTTCCTTCGTCACGCAGCTCAGGGGACACCGAGCTCCCGTCTCTGCTCTGTGCATCAATGAACTGACGGTACGACGGAGCTTAAATTTCTTTTAGTTCAGGACTAGAAATATGAGCTATGGAAGAAAAATCATAGAAAGGAAAATTTAGCACAGCTTGATGCAACATACATTGTGTGTGTGTGTTTGTATAGGGGGATATCGTGTCCTGCGCAGGCACATACATTCACGTGTGGAGCATTAATGGCAGCCCCATTGCCAGCGCCAACACCTTCACAGGACGCAGTCAGCAGATCCTGTGCTGCTGCGTGTCGGAGATGAACGAGTGGGACACGCAGAACGTCATCGTCACAGGACACTCAGACGGCGTTGTCAGGGTAACCACGCCCACTTTCGTCTAGCAGATTATCAACTATGATATTTACAATACCATATTGTGCATACTTTTTTGAATTATTGTTTTTTTTTAATGTCGTGTGATCCACTGCCGACATAAGTATTTACTTGTAAGGACTTTTGTCCAACTATTTGTCAATGCATGTGTAATAATATAAGAAAAACAATAACTATAAGTTATGAAGTGCACTGCATATTTTTTTGTTGTTATCCCTCCAAATTTAAAAAAAAGGAGCTTAAGTATTTTTTTGTCACTTCTAATCTTCTGTGCTGTCACTTAATTAAACTAAACCATGCATAGTTAAACCTTTGACATCTCTTGCAGTTTTGGAGAATGGAGTTCCTCCAAGTCCCAGAAACCCCTGCCCCAGAGCCAGTAGAGCCAGATGTGCCTGACCTCTGTCCGGAGGAAAAGATTGGTGAGTCCTAATTGGGAAAAAACATTGATTTGAGCTGCTGGACCAAGGAAAAGTTACTAATTTTGTGAAATTGTCTCGGTCTCACAGAGGGTGGCGAGAGTCACAACGGTGAGGACGACAGCAGCGACTCAGACGGAGATGAGCCCAGTCTGAGCCAGGAGCCCAAAGCACCACGCAACCCCTCAACAGGTGGAGGCAGCCAGCCGGGAAGCACTGTGCACAGACCCAGAGGTACTTAATACACAGCTCCGCTTACATTTACAGTTTAGTTTATACCATGCTCTTGTAGAAACAAACGCAAGCGCTGCTAGCAGTACAGTGTCTTTATTGCAGCCTGGAAAAGAAGTCAAACTTTCTTTTAAAAAAAATATAGAAAATAGCTATAGACTTGTAATTTTGCTCAAACTATAACTTTTTTTTAAAATTGAAGATGCAGCTTTAAACACATAACACCTACATTCCTGTCTTCAAAATACCTCTAAGGTCCTTCAGCCCGAGCGGGAGCCTCGTGGTCGATGGACAGCAGCTCAGACGACTCTCACCGCTGGTCGGACACCCTTAGCATTGATGAGAAGGATGGCTTTGTGTTCGTCAACTACTCAGAGGGCCAAGCTAAGGGCCCTCACCCTCACCCTCATCCACATCCGGCTCATCCAGGGCACAGCTCAGTGCCACAGCCTCTCCAGCCCTCCTCCATGGACGCTCGGACGTATAACCAGCTCAGGACAGGTGGGTTTTTCAGTTTAAAAGCCAGTTAATAAAGCACTTAAAAAGAACTTGTGAAAGAAAGTGTTTGTTACTGTGTGTCACAGGCTACAGATGGGAACGCCAGCTGGTCTTCCGGAGCAAACTCACCATGCACACGGCGTTTGATCGCAAGGACAACGCTCACCCAGCTGAGATCACATCCCTCGCCATCTCCAAGTAAGAGAGCTGTGTGTGTGGCAGCAGACACTTTTGTGGTTTAATTTCTATATTTAGAACTTATTTCATGCACCTGAAAAGCTTCTCATTACTGCATGGAACAAACTGTCATCATACTATTCAACTTTATTTGAAAATAAAGGCATGGCAAATTATTTCCCCTCCTGTTCTCTCTCTTATATGTCTCTGTCCTGTGCTTCTTCCCTTTAGGGACCACAGTAAGATCCTGGTGGGCGATGGTCGTGGTCGAGTCTTCAGCTGGTCGGTCAGCGACCAGCCGGGCCGCTCTGCAGCAGACCACTGGGTAAAGGACGAGGTGGTTGACAGCTGCTCTGGCTGCACAGTTCGCTTCTCCCTTACAGAACGACGCCACCACTGCAGGAACTGCGGGCAGCTCTTCTGCCAAAAGTAAGTAAATTAAACACTTGCTTGTATGTAATTTCTCCAATTCCTTGAACTCAGACTTCTCCTTGAGTGAAATATTACAGGAATTGAAGATGGGTACGGCTCCTTAATGGTTTGTCACTGAGACAGTTTCACCTCTTCCTCAACACCTTTTAACTTTGGTGTTCCCCAAGGCTCAATCCTGGGTCCTCTGTTATTTTGACACATTTCCATTGGGTCACATAATTAGCATTATAACATATGTTTCCATTGTTACGTACATAATGCCCACATCTATCTATTTATGGGTAGGTATAGGTTTATCGATCTCTAGGCATTTCTCCTGTCTATTACGTTGTTATTTTCAGCTAATCCAGAAATGCTTGGCCAGTTCATTTATTTAACTGACTGAAGACTAGTTTATTATTTTTGATGATAAAGCATAATATAAGCCATTTGTCACATCAAAGTATGTAATATTTATTTGGTTACAATGTTATGATAGGATGCTTTTCACATTTTTATTGTTTTCTTTGTCTGGGTTTTTGTTCTGGAGGACAGAGTGATTTAAATAAATGAAAAGGTGCTGAATACTCTCCAAAACCACTGTAGTATTTTCCTTCCATTTTTAGATGATCACTTTTTACTTTTCCTCTGTGAGAACCCGACCTCACTGCCTAGCATTTTATACAATTTCCACACCCTGACCTTGTTTTGCAGGTGCAGTCGCTTCCAATCAGAGATCAAAAGGCTGAAGATCTCGTCACCGGTGCGGGTTTGTCAGAACTGTTACTACAACCTTCAACACGAGCGAAGCGTTGAGGACGGCACCAAAAACTGAGCTCCATCTTCACCCGCTGCCGATAAAAGACGCACCTCCTCCCGAGGACTCCAAACTAAGGAGTACTTCATATCTCCATCTGCCTCGTTTTTCCCTAAACACCTCCCACATATCCCTCGAAACCCCCCCTGTCCTCTCGTACGTCCACTAACCACATCTACTGTAACACACTGACAATGCTGTAACAGGAGGGAATGTCAGCTGTTTCGTCACGACAGCAGTAAAGCTCAGCGAAGGAGGTGGCCCAGGGAAAAAGCAAGGATAACAGATGGAAAGAAAATGAAAAAAAAACAAAAAAAACACTGAGTCACCACTCTTACCACCTGCACTCAACACCTGGAAGAGAAAAAAGAAGCAAAAACAACTCTGACGCGGCACGCTTGAATCAATCACCCGCCACCGCAAGACGTAACAAACTTGTTTATATTGTAAATACTTATCATGGCCTTTTTAACTCTACGAGGAACAAACAGAGGACATTAAAAACAAAGGTCAATGAGAAAAAATACAAACTAATTGCCTGTAATATAGCATTGTGACTAACCACTCCTGGCTTTAAAAAAAAAACAAAACAAAATCAATTGTGTGTAGTCTGCGTCACGAGTCACAGCGAGTCCAGAGGAATTACACAGAGCGGAGGAAGGGATATGAATGTCAATAATTAATGTCTGTGGGTTGACTTTACTAGTGGGTCTAGTTATGCAAAATTACTTACTTTCTTTTTAAGTTCCTGATCATGTTCATTTTTTTTTTTTTGCTGTTTTTGTTGTTGTTTACAAAAAATGTGATTCATTTGGTGTGTTGCCCACAGTGTCAAGCCATCAGCATCAGAGAGAGATTTATTATCAGATTGTCTTTACCTTTTTTTGCCAAGTTTTGATGTTATCAATTATGATTTTTTTTTTTAACTATTCTGTCCTTTATATGAATTCCCATTTGGAGATTGTTGTTGTTGCTGCTGTCTGAAGACTGGACACATTATCATTTCAGATTTTTATCTCTTTTTAAATCATATCACTCCTATCACTTTTTTTCTCTTTCATGTTTTTTTTTGTCAAGAGATCAAAAAACATTATGGGTTCATTTGTGAAAAATTATGAATTAGGTTTAAAGCAAATGTGTAATGTTGCTCCACAGTTTATTTTCCATCATGTCTCCTTCATGTAGCTTTATTCAGTTACTGTAGCGGCTTGTTGAATGCACACAGAAAAAGGGACTCTTAGTATGTGCGGTGGTTTTTATTTTCTCGTTGGTGTCTCTTCAGAGTTGACGTTCACAGACTTCAGTCTGACCCTGTGGCATTATTACAGCAGATGAGTAAATGTTGCACTCCACACACTTTATCCTCAGTCCTTAAAGGAGTTGTTAAACTGCAGGAGCAGCAGCTGTGCATCTTTCAAACTCTTAGAAATTGTTAGACAAGATGTAAGTAATCCCAGCTCAGAATTCAATGAATTAAATGTCTTTGGGTGTTTATTCTAAAAAGTCCGATATATTGAGGCAGTCAGGCAGAACTGGTCCCCTTTTTATGCTTTATGAGCATATGTCATTATTTTAGCAAATTAAAAAGTGCAATATGTAAGAATTGGCCACCGTTTTAATTCCTATTCAGACCAACAGGGGGAAGCAAATTACCAGAGTAAACGCAGACTGCTGCTAACTCTTGCTGCCGTTAGCTCAGTTAGCCGTACCACTAGCGGTATGGAGTGAGCGCTTGGGGACGAGGGTCATTGTCTATACAGCTAGCACAGGAGATTTGGACCAGGACCAGTCGGGGCTGGCTAGCTAGCATGCTAACTTCAGTAGATACCTCTGTAAAGCATTATATAGACTTCCTGATAATAACCTCTTTTTTAAAATTTCTTTATTTTTACATATTGCCAATTTTAAAGTAAAATGACTCAATTCCTGAAATTGTTTGTATAGCGAATGGGTTCTTTAGTTGTAATTTGTTGGCTAAAGACACTTTAAGTTAATTGAGGATCATGAAAAAAAAAAGGTTTTATTTTAAATGCAGGTCACAAACAGGTCAAAGATGTAAAGGAATCGCCTGTGCATACATCTTTGAGGTTTAATTTGTGCCAGAAGAAAACAACATGATTAGACATCTAAACGTCATGTTATTTAGTCAGAAAAACAGATGTCATACTTCTTTTGGACAAAAATGACATTTGGAAATGTCTAATGCGACCGCAGGGCATCACCAAAGCAATGCCAACAAAACAGTTTTGGCACAGTTTGAACCCCATACAAAGCTGCTATGTGACACATTGATATCCGTTTTGTTCTTCTTGTTGTGAACATAGTATAATAGTCAATGATTCTGCACCACAAACACCCTATTGTTACTACAAGATGGCTGCTGCTGCTACTGAGTTTCATAGTTGGACATTAAGGATTTATTTTTTTTTTGTTTATATGTATGTGTCGTTTTCTTTCACAAGTCACTTCCCTCCTCTCTCTTCACACACGTAATCGTGTTGTTTTGTTCAGAGAACTGTGGGCGACGACTGTGCATTCAAGTGCTGCTTTCTGTCTTTCCCAGAGAGAACTATCCTTTTGGTTTACCATGAGTCTCAAACAAACAAAAACAAAGGAAAGGCTTTTCAGAAAGTTCTTTATTATTCACCCCCACAGCTCCCTGATATTGTAATAATAATAATAATATGCACTCTTGTCATAGTCCGTCTTATATCATTCTGCATTTATGTACTGTAATTTAGCGTGCAATCATGCCACCTAGCTGAAAAGGCCGAATCGGCTTCTATCAATCAAGAGTTCTTTTGCACCTTCACGTGTACAAAAAACGAAAAAAGTCAAGAGGAATCACAGGTTTTTATTGAATGCAGTTTTTGCGTTGTCATTTTAACAGAGAGGTGCATCTCACAGCGGATAAATGAACTGTACAAAGTATTTATGCAATTATAACTGGTTTTAGATTTTTTTTTAATGATTATTGCGATTTCAGCAAGTTTTGTTACTTGTCGCATGTCTATTAACACAGCTGACTTTCTGTGTCAGTGCATTGTACATGTTCTTGGCATTATATTGTTTTTTTGTTAATTTTTTTTTTAATTCCTTTTTGGGGGTTTTTTTTTGGTTTTTTTTGGAGACTGTCTAATGAGTTGTCCCCGACCGACAGGTTTGTGTACAGAGCCGGAGATTGTGTCCCCAACCCTGGGTGGACTTTTGTACTCTTTATGGAGAAAAAAAAAATTAAGGACTAATGGAAGAAGAAGGAGAAAAAAAAGAGAAATCCTGGATTATTTTGGTGGTCTTGTATTAGACTGCATTACTACAGTATCTGGTGTGCAATCTGTGATAGCTGAATGTTCCTTGTATATTTGTGTTCACTTCATCCTACAAGAGAGAAAACAGTAGAGTAACCTCCCCCTCCCCCCCATGGAAACAAAATGTTACAATAATGCAATAGATCTGGTACTTATTCTTTTTAATTTTGTTTCAATAAATAATTGCTGTTTACCACCAAATACAGACTTGAATTTTATTATTGCAGGTTTCACAGGTGACGAGTTTGACTTGTAAGAGTTGCGCTCCTGTCGGCGCTCAGGTGAAGGATGGAATTAAAACTGTGCCTTTTATAGGAGTCACCATCATCACCATGACTGCCAGCGACACGTTAGACGACTTAATGTTATTTTATATATGATAAGATATTTGCATTTCTTTGCCAAACATGATTTCAGATGAAAGGCTGATTCTATCAGGGCTTAAACTATTATAGTCACTAACTGAGGAGTAGATTATCAAAAAAAAAAAAAAAAAAAAGTATTTTTAAATATGGTCAATATAGAAGATTTCAAGTATAAACATACAGTGTCGTCTATATGGTTTTCATCGTCAGTGTCCCGACGTGACTGACTGCTGTCAGCTCAGGTAAAATTTGAGAGGTACTCCTGCGGCAGCAGCATGATGGCATACAAAATGATGTACAATAGCAAAGTCCTTCATTATCAAATGTAGGTAATATGGTGGGGGAAAAAAACAATGATATCATCCACAAGTTTGAGAGGCTGTATGCTGTCTATACATCATCATTGTTGTACATAAATACTTCTTTACAACTCAGCCAGCCTTAATGGAGCAAGGCAAGATCCTCTCTGTCATCTAAGACAATTCTGTTATATACTGAACGCTTTTCCTTTCCACTGGTCACTACATCCATCTGAAGGCAGAGTATCAGCTCCATCTGCGCTCTCTAACCAGAGCTATGCGCACTGCGCGCCACAATTACGCTCAGCAGACGCGCTGTGTGAAGACTGTTGTAGAAATAACCACAGACACCCCAAAGTGGCTTATGATTATTCACAGTTAATCCCAGTTGCTTGTTCTCAGGACCACGGTTATGTAGCAATACGAAGATTAAAGTGGAAACAGCTCCGTTCCCTGATTAAGATAATCGGTTTTGAAAGCAAGACACATGTAGCTGAATTAAATCCATCTGGCAGTCGTGGTATTTCACTGCAGATATCATACTTGTTTATTACGAACTGGTCTGTACCGACACAGACAGGATGTTTAGATTCTGATGAAAATCTGCACCCGCCAACATATAAACTTATCAAAGGAAAAGCGTTTGTTTTTGTTTGTGGATAGTTGAAAACAACAAGCTCTCAGGTGATCTCAGCGGACACAAATACGAACACACGAGGACACTTTGGTCTCCACATTATCGCTGCCTTATTCTATTGTCATGTCTCCTCTGTATCTCTGTACATGTATGGAGGACAAGAACAACGTCAAAATATAAAGAAGTTAATAATATTAAAATAGCAATCAAATACACGTTTCAACTAACGCAAAAGGAAGTGGAGATGCCGGGGATTGAACCCGGGGCCTCATACATGCAAAGCATGCGCTCTACCACTGAGCTACATCCCCTGACGTACATTCAGGCAAAACATTGTTATATTATATCAAGTACACCGGGTTGATGAATTGTAGTGTTTGTCTTTCTTGCTCTCATCAGAGACACACAGACACATCTATCTATATTTATATGATACTTGTTTAACTTACCTACCAAGCATCCGACACTTAAGTTTTTATCCAGCATGGGGGCATCCAAAAGGGCCTTTTTTCAAACATGGGGCCCCTGCACAATTCCTGAGAGCAACAGTGAAAAAGAATAATAAATGTAAAACAACAACAACAACAACAACAACAACAACAACAACAACAACAACAACAACAGTGGCGGCAACAACAACAACAACAACAACAACACAAAACAAAAACCCAAGTGTTACACATTAATTACCATTACCACTGACATTAAGCAAGAGAGTTTATCAGAGTTTAGATCCTGGTCTGATGCCACTACTAAAGCTCTTTTTTCTTGATTTTGTTGCTATTGTTGGTGGTGATGGTATAGCCATGTGTAAGGTAACTGTTGTAGTAAAACACACAGCACTTGTTATTGAAAGAGTGAAAAATATATACAAAGACGTATTACATTTAAATGTGTTCAATCAGACTGTAGAATATAGATCACTCTTACGATATTAAAATTGGATCAGCTGAATTAATTTACCAAAAATGACACATTAATTTACATTTATGAATCAAAAGTAACACAACACTGTTATTTTAAGGTCTGTTGGGTCAATCCTGGGAGTTAAGTTACTGCAGTCTGGTTTATTTTCTTCAGAGAAATCCAAAAATTAGGGAATGCACAGAGATAATGTGTATAGACAGAACACTGAAGTCAGTGATGTGTTTACAGTGTTACTCTTGAACGCAACACAACATCGTCAATGAATGAGTTACATCATTCATTGACAGTATAACACCAAATAATCACACCGATTTACATGGCGGGGTTTGACACCGGTCCTGTCGTCTACCGCAGCAGGACTGGTCAACCGAGTATTCAAATGACTGGAGAGAGAGAGAGAGAGAGAGAGAGAGAGAGAGAGAGAGTGAGAGAGAGAGAGAGACAGAGAGAGCCAGAGAGCCAGAGAAAGAGAGGCTGTCTCCACCGCAGCAGCACCACCAGCCCTGTGTGAAGTTAGAAAAAGAAAAACAGACAGGGACCGGAAATTAGGTGACTTGTACTTCAAAATAAGATACCCCTTTAACTAAGCACTATAACTCATTTAACTCCACACAATAAGAGACAGTGGATTTACTTGATTGACTATAAACCACACGCTTGAGTGAATTTTATTGTGGTGTGTTAAATGACAGTGGCACTAGACTTAGGCCTAAAAATTAATTTTGGAGACAATTTCTAATTTCTTCCTGAATTTCAATGGGAGAACATTTTACTGCCCTAGTTTATCTGACAGTTGCCAAGTCTTCAGATATTGAACAAATTATACAGTAAGACACAAAATGAAACACAATCTGTAGGGATCCAGGCAAAAACATCTGACCTTTAAAAAATGTACAAGAAGAATTATTCTTCACTATTCAATTTGCACATTTACTATTTAAGTTTAATCTTCGGGTTCAAAAGTACAAAGAAAAACAAAAGCCTTTTACTTTAATGAAGCAACAATTCCCAAAATGTCAAGTTTTTGTGTTTTATTTATTTTATTTATTTTATTTTTTTTGGTTAATATTGTGATAATTTATTCATATAAAGCTAGCAAAGCAATTGTGTAAAAGATATGAGCGATATGAAGATATGAGTTTATTGATCCCTCACTGGGAAAAATTCACTTCACATCAGCGGCTGAGCGATAGATTGAGGAATTAAAAACAGGAAAAAAGCGAGACAAATTAGAAAAATTGAATTACAGAATGAAAATACCTGATAAAAAAAAAAAAATCTAATAAAAAAGACTATATACAGTTTTTCTCCACACTTTCTACATACAAATGACCAAGAGGGGGCAATTGCACGGGTTAAATGCACCCATGTAATACACACATAGTGTGTAGTAAAAGATACTGCATTTAAGTCCCAATCTTAACAGCAAAAATATAATTTAAACATGAAAAGTATTTGTTATGCAGACAAACAGCTCCTGTGTTAATTATATCGTTATATACTATATATTTGCACATTATACTGATGCAGCAATGCGGAAGCAGGATTTTACTGTTGTTAACAGCAACATATACTTACATTTCATTTATATGTTGCCAAAGGTGGGGCTAATTTAACTATGTTATGTTCTGGGTATATAAGGTAATTGTGAGTTTACTCCCAGTGATGAATATAATTTTTATCTCAAGACATAATGCATCATCATTTATATTTTGATTATATTTTATATCATTAATCTCAAGTCATCAAACAAAATGTAGCGAAGTATGAAGCACAATATTTCGGTACAAATATAAAGTATAGAGTAATATGAAGGTAGAGTAAAAGTAACTCAGAATTGTACTTTACTCAAGCACTTACTCAACCACTGATTTGAAGATTTTCCTCAGCGAAGCTTTTACTGTGAAAGCTTCTACCGGAAGCTGTGTGTGCTTGCTTTATGGACCTTGCCGTACTGTAGGAGCGGAGCAGGGACGGGGACTGCGGTGATAAACAAACACACGCAGTAGAGTCGTTAGTGTCTCGTCGAGCTCTGTTGCAGCGCTTCTGCAGCACCAACCGACTTTCAGGAAAGCTGACCTTCAATAACCGAGCTGTGAAGTCCAGACTGGAATTAAGAAAAACAAATCACATCCAGGACTTTATCTGAAAAACACCAGGATTTTTATCCTCGTCTCCCTCCTTCCCTCCCTCCTTCCCCCGGGGTCGGCTTATGTGACACATTAACGTCCCGGCAGCGACACGAGCGAAACATGACGGAGCTGAGGAAGCGAGGCGGAGGCGGGGGAGACCCTGACAGCACCGACAATATCAGCGACAAGGTAAAGCGCACCGTAACGAGCCGAAAGGTGCTAGTCTCCCCGTGGGACCTCGCCCTCGGAACAAGTTAGTCCGGTTGTTGACAGACGCTGGCCAAGTAGCCAAGCTAGCTGGGTCGCCAGGTTAGCAGGGGAGCTAAATAAGCTAGTTAGTTAGCCGCTGCTGGCTCCTGTAATCCCGCAACCATACTGCACGGACACAGTCACGCAAACCGCTCTGTGTGAAGAAATAACGACTCTTCTAGTTTGTGTGAGCTTGACATCCCCACATCGAGGCTGGGGACGTTTCCACACTGTCGTTATGAAACAGACTGGTTCATGTCATCAGTCCAAACCGTGTGTGACAGGTGAATGTTTAGCTTGAAAGTTGAAATTTGTTGAGCATTAAGAGAAGATAAAGGGCTCGGGAGGGCCTCTTGGTTTGTAGTGTCAGACAAATGATTCGATGTACAAGCCTTGTATAATCGTATTTTAGATGTCTTGTGTGTCTCTCTCTGCTCACTGATTTGAACTATTCTTATCAACAAGATCAACAAATGCATTTCTACCTGCATGTGTGCTGCAGTGACAGACTGCAGGCATACCTTCCCCTTCAGTGAGTCAATAATTAATTAAGAGAAATAAAAAGGGGTGAATCAGTTCAGTCATTAATTGGCAAGATTTTAAAGGCCAATCGGGAAATCTAAGTTGTGCAAAGTGCCCTTTTACTTTTGTTCTGTTTTCAAGGATTAATTGTGCTGCTAAAATAATTACCTATAATAGTACTGACAGAGCTCAATGGTTCATTCATATTCTTGGTAAGAGCAGGTGACAAATCGGCCATCCACTGAAGGCACTCTCACTAAGTCAGTGCTGGAGACTTCGACCTAATCACACATACCTTAGTCGACATCCAGGAAACATCATCTATCCACAGACTCATGACGGGGGAAAAAACAGTACACACTGAGCTGAGAAATCAGGAGCTGTTTCCTTTCTCTTCTTCTTATATGTTTTACTAGAGAGTTTTAGATCCTGGTCTGATGCCGTTACTAGAGCTCTTTTCTTGATTTCGTTGTTGTCGTTGGTGGTGATTGTATAGCCATGTGTAAGGTAACTGCTGTAGTAAACCACACAGCGGTTCTTATGGAAAGGGCAATCAATCTATATGTGTATATATATCACCGCTGTGTGGTTTACAATAACGAAATCAAGAAAAGAGCTCTAGTAACGTAATACATATATATATATATAGCATTACATTTGAATTGTTAATAATCAGTGTAAGCTGCAGTACCTGCAACTAATGGCAGGTATAGCTACAGTTTATGTTTCCAAAATGAAACACTGACATTTGATTTTTTTTATTCTTATTTTTATATTTAGGTTTAGTCTAAGCATCACTTGAAGCAGCTTGAAAAATGAGCTGTGGTGCTTTGGCCAAGTCCATCTCAGCTGTAGAATGTGAATGAAACTGGCTCTTTTTTGTTTGTTTTTTTTTTTTTGACAATTTATAGAGCAGACAATCTAACAATTGATGCAGTTATTAAGAAGTTAGCTGCAGCCCTAAGTGTACATACTGTAACGATATTCTTCAGAATCTGTGTATGATAATTAGTCTTCCTCTTTATATGTTTGTACGGATGCACATTTGACAATCTCAGTCATATTATAGAGGCCAGCCTCTTTTGCATTTTGAATATCTCCATAGGTCTATTGGCTGAATGGTGCTTAACCTCTATCAGCTACCACACATTTATGGACAACTTTACAGCTCCTTATTCCTCCAGAGTCTTCACCTCAGTGGGGCAGTTTCAAAGGTTAGACAGAGTTAACTCCACCCAGCAACTCCACTTAGGCGTCCACCCACCAGCCTCTGTGTAATGTATGCACAAGTCTTTGAACAATCCCACCCGGCCACCTGATTAACCGGCCTCACAGAGAAAAGAACTCCCTCACCGATACTATAATGTCACTGAAAATATGCCAAGGAGTTCAAAATGGCCCAGAGACCTACTTTAGATCATACTGTACATAAGTGCTGCTGCATGCCTGCTTCAGACAAGGTCACGTTTTCAGGAAGTCTGTCGACACAGTGACCAAAATCACTTTAATACTGAAACGTCTTTGAATTTCAGTCCAAAACATTTTTACATACTCCAACTATCCATTCAGCAGGGTCAGAGCTCATGCCAAGTCTTTTTCCTTCTGTTGTTGCAGTTTGACCTGCTGCTCCTCTTGTCTGTTAAACCATAGTGACTAACGTTCCACAAACTACCCAGGCCTTTAGTTTATTTCACTCAAATTGCTGGTGTTATCAGAAAAGGCTTTATACTGATTTCATGCCTGAATGTATCCACAGCAATGTAGATTTAGTGTTGTTCATCACCTTGATCAACGGCTGATGTAAATCCTGTCGGGTAGGTGTGGTTGTGTCATGATGACGCAGTACCAGGAGCCATCCAGCCTCTGACTGACTTGGATATCAGTTATCACTGAAGACACTCAATCTAAAAACTGTCCCACTCGTAGAACTGATTTCTATCGACCACATGACATTTATATGTATTTGTAAGTCGATTTATGTCAGTTTTTGGGACGTTTCATAGACTTACTTATTTCTTGGGGTGTCCTGACTACTACTTTATTATCCCTAACCTTGAAAGTCAGCCTAGGCCCAAGTCAGATTTCAAGGACACTGTTTTGTCCCTTATTTGACAAACTGTCCCCCAATAACTGGCCTTGATTCTCAAACAAAAAGTCAAATTAGTAAATGATGTGTAGTTGCACTTTCTGTCAGAATTCACCTTTTAAAGGTGCCACCTGTAAATTCATACTCAAAACATAATCAAAGCGTGTCACTGAGTAACTGTTAACTGCTGCCAAGTATGCTAGCAAGTAAGTTAGCTAGTTAACTTTATCCCTGCAGCTAGCAGTCTTGACTGTAAGCTCAGAGGACTGGGGGACTGTTGGTGTTAACAGCGCCAGCTCAATTCTTTTTAAAGTCATTACACAAATGGTCCCCCTGCACAATCTGACAGAATTATGTACAATTTTAATGCTTTGAGCATTTGAGAATGAGGTCATTTATATATTTTTGTGTTTTGTTAGGTTGGCAAATGGCCACTCAGCCACAAGATAAATGCTTCTAATATTTTTGGCTTTGCATACACTTTGGCAGTTAGCATGTTGCCATTTAGAGGTGTGTGTCTTTTGAAAGCGCCCAGCTGGAGCAGATGAAGAAATTAGGATACACCAGCTACTCGGAGTGTCACCTTCTGGCTTCGTTGTTGTTAAAGGATGCATCCATGTCTAGCACATTTTGAGCCTTTTTTTTGGAAACCTGGATTACTCAGAGAGAGCAATCCAATGTTGTCCACGAGGGGTGAACATAATTCAGTGATTTGAGGAAGTTACCGCAGAAGGAAAGCACTGAGGGGTAAAAGAAGACGGGTAATGTCACTTGGTTGGTGACTCAGGGCCAGAACTTTCTCATGTTTGGAAGGCCAAGTACAGCTGAATTCGAAACGCTTGTTTCTACTTCCTGCTACCAAAATCTCTAACTTGGCAGGATGACAAGGTGGCAAACCTCTGTCTTGTTAATTAGCTGCTCGTGAGTCCATGTTACTTTTGTTTACAAGCCCTGACTGGCTTGTAATCACATGATATTAACCCATTTTTTATTATGTTACATGTTGCAGCAAAATATACATTTTCTATGATTCAGACCAGGCGGAACAAACTAGGTATGATCCAGCCCAAGACCCCAAAAGAAGAGTATTGAGCAACACTGGATGTGCACTGTTGTCCACTCCAAAACCGTTATGTCTGACAAACCAAGCTGTATCTCCTCTTGCTCTTCTGAAAGCATTTAATTTAATAAATACATTATATACATTTAATAAAGTATATCTATCTATCTATCTATCTAAACTGTCAGAGAGTGAAAAATAAAGCCATCTATCAAATGCTGGCTAATGAAACTTTGGTTTCCTGTGTCGGCTACTTTGATATGTTCTCAGTAAGAAGCAGCTTTTCAGTACAGAGCTAACGGGGTTTACACCGGGATGAGTCAGCCCTATCTGTGTCTTGTTCGGGAGGTTAAAGGATCAGTTTGTTATGTCATACACCATGCAGCAACACCCCAGAAGATCATGTTCACATGAGGCACACTATCTTTAGTCAGAGTAAAAAAGGAGGCTCTTATAGAGCTACATGCTCCCATATAGTCACACCCCCACTGTTTATTTTTTTCTAAGGCCAATATTTACTTTCATTACTTAGTGAGCCACACATCCAGACATGCATACCCAGCAGATTGTGTTCGACTCACATTATGAATCAGTGCTCTTTACATCACTGCTCTCCCTTCATGGTCCTGCATACAGTTGCTGGGGCAGTTAGCTGCTGCTGAAGACTCCACATGACAGTTGACCTTGGCGGGCTGTCTGCTGGCCGGCTGGCCGTCAGAAGCCTCCGGCAGTAGCACCAGTGGTGGTGGCAGTGGCAGCAGGCCGTTAAACGCTCTGCTGCTTACATCTTCCTACTGCACAGCCCTGGTTAGAAATGTCTTTGGACAGCAGAGGAGTGTTTAACCTAGTTTTTCATGGATTTCAACCTCCACTGCCCAGATAATTTAGATTAATTTGAATATTGAATTTGCAGCTGGTTTAAACATGCTCATTGTTGGAATGCTGACATGCTCACATTAGCTTTCAGGTCAAGGTCAGGTTCTCCACCTTTTTTCATCCATCCAACACTACTAATTTCTATTTTAGTCCCACATAACCATCTACTGTATGTGCCTACAGACTGTTTGTCTTCTGCAAAATGTCTCTTTTGCTTTGTGCAGCAGCTGGGTCGAAAAATGCTGCTGAGAGCTGAATTTCGCTGCTAGCAGCAGTGCTACTTCAGGTCAATGCTTGTTGGTGATTAGCCTATTAAGTCCTTGTAGATGATCCTTTCCCCAGTGACCAGAGCAAGACACTTTCTGGTGCTGCCTGCTGGTCTGGACCTCACAGGTGTGTGTGTGTGTGTGTGTGTGTGTGTGTGTGTGTGTGTGTTGTGTTGTGTTGTGTTGTGTTGTGTTGTGTTGTGTTGTGTTGTGTTGTGTTGTGTTGTGTTGTGTTGTGTTGTGTTGTGTTGTGTTGTGTTGTGTTGTGTTGTGTTGTGTTGTGTGTGTGTGTCTTGTCTTGTGGTGAGAATGTCACTTTGTTTTCCTCCTCTGCTATTGACCATTCCAGGCTAAATTAGGGCTCTCTCAAGTGAGATGAAATTACAACTGTGGTTCGCTGCACCTTTGATTTCTCTTTGTCAAGCTGAATGCTCATACACTCATACTCCGTGACAATTGAAGGCACCACTTTTGTGTGGATAAGTTTTTAATTTTTAACAGTCATTCAGAAATGTGAAGCCAGGTTTTTGGTGGGACTGATGAAATTGTTGACTGCACTACCAGTTGAGGCTATTTCAGAGAACCTGCTCCATTGTAAAATGACAACACTGGTGGGGGTGCTGAACAAGTTTATATTTTTGTCTGTTTACTGCACCAAAAATACGTTATTTTTGCTATCCAAAAAAGCAGATGTGAGCTTGTGTGCCCCAAAAAACGAAGTCCTCCAGCCTTGTGTTAAGACTGCACTGAAACCATCTCCTTTTAATTGACAATTGACAGATTTCTTGAGAAATATAAATGTATTTCAGTACAGTGGTGTTTGATTCAAGAAAACAAGGGTTTGAATGAGGTGAAAATAAACTTTCATCCCACTGTTGCAGACAGAACTGAGTCACCACAGTCAAAATCAAACACGCATGCTTATACACACAGGAACAGGAAACAGCTCTTTATCTGCATGGCACACTAGAATGACTAGTTAATCCAACTCTGAAATGCTCTGTCTTTATGTTATTAGTTCTGCCATTATAAAAGTCAAAGGGCAAGGTCTCACCTGATTTGTTCTGTTTCTATTGCAGACAATTTGAATCGTTACTTTAAATCATGATCATTTTAATTTGTTACAACCCTCTATTAAAGGCGAGTCATCATTTTTGTTTCCAGCCTGTGGGGAATTTGTTGTCATGTTATGACTGGAGATGTATTTTTAGATTACTTAATTGTATATCAGTCATTATCACTCTCGAAAAACAAGCTAGGTATAAGTAATTTTTTTTTTCCTTTCTTTAAGAATACTTAAAGAATACTAAGTTAGCTCTGGTATATTAATTCTTGATAAAGAACTACCTGTGCATACTGTACAAAGAGCTGAGGTCTTGCTCCAGAAAGCACCAGCTGTAGTTCTTTTCTTCTCTTTCTTCTGGGCTGTCAAAGGCTGTCTTTGGGTAGAGCTGATGCTGCTCGTTACCTGTCCTCTGATCTGATCTCCTTCATACACAAAGGGGATGGTGGAGGTCAGCTAAGCTACAAGGGCAGTTATACTGCTTTTGCTGTACTGTCTCCTTACATGCACATGGGGTAGAAAGTCAATATTTTGGATGCACCTCCTGCTATAGCTGCTTAATTTCATGTGCTGTTAGCAATGTTTTCATTTTGTATCTACTGGTTACATGTACTCAGAACTTGTTTAACCCCACAGAATAACTTGGATTGTTACAGCACACATTTGCAGCATTTTTTGAAGTGTTTGACTGTGAAGTATTTGCACTGTAGTTAGCATACCTTACTGAATAAACAAAAGATTAACAGTGTTTGACTATTTAATTAACAGACTTGAGTACATTCATCCAGATTAGGCTGTAATACTGTAGCTCTGCATGTAACACATTTGTGTGTATGGATTAATGTGCAAACCAAAGCTCAAGAATGTTTAACACTAATTGAACTGTCGACCAACTGTATCAGTGAAACCAGAGTGAGAAAGCGCCGTTTTCTGTCTGCTAAGTTACCAGCTTTCAGGTTGTCATAGTAGCTGTGTTGTTGGTAATCAGTTACAATGGTAGGAGAAATGGAATAATGAAAATAACTGCTGCTGTCAAGTGATACCTGCATGTATTAGCATACCTTCCAATCAGAGTCTGAAAGTGACCGTCCTGAGGAGGATTTTGCAGCACAAATTCTTGTGTAGAAACAACCAGACCCTTGTTTTTTATAGTTTTAATTAGATGAAAAATTGATATCATCCCTGCAATCTGTACTTCACGATAAGCTATCATTTTTCAGTATGTTAATTTCTTACTCTTTGCTATTTTCTAACTTTGAATTTGAACAAAAATGCATTATTTAGTTTTCATGGGAAAATGGTTCCAGATGCCACAGTGAACTGTTTTGTCTGACTAACGGTGGAAAACCCTTAGATAGATCTACTAGATCTACTAATCAATTGTTTAATTGTTTCACCTCTAATTGTCTTCGCCAAGGAGGTTGGATTTTCACCCATATCCATTTGGTTTTTTTTGTTGGTTGGTTTATCAGCAGGATTAACCACTGTTCCCAGTGCAGTGTTCCATAGTGGCTGTTGTGTGTCTTGTGTTTCCCTTTTTCAGTCAAGATGTGTGAGGTACACAGCAGATAGGACCCTGTAGCTCTCCACAGTCTCCTCATTAAATCCTGAGTAGAAATCTTCAGTTACACCTCCTCTCTTCTGAACTCCCAACATAAACTTAAGTGACCCCCCTGGCTCAACCTCATCCTGCTCCCACTTTCAGCACTTTTCCACTTAATTACAGCATCCGACTGAGATCAAAGGCCTTTCTAAATGAAAAGCCCTCTGATTTAACCCTGATGCCCCCACTGACCGTATTTAGCAACGTTTGAGTAAAAGGAGCCATTAAAGGAAAAAATGTCCAGGAGCATCAGCGAGCTGCTCAAGTGCAAAAGGAAACAATCGGTGTATGAGCTGGGGAGGAATTTCACTTGGTTGTAAAAATAGCCTCTTTTGGGCAGGAGAAGCATCTCCACTTGCTGTTTTGTTACATGATAGACCATTACTGGTGTTAACTCAAGAACAAAAGTGTTAGCCTTAGCTTCTAGCATGTCACTGTGCTTACTTATTGATAGTGTCAGAGTGTCCATGTCCACACTAATGCTAAATCTGAAAGTGCTTCATGTTTTCTCAGTTCTGGCCCTCCGTCGTCACTGGGTCAGCATTTTTCAAACCCAAAGTGCTGATTTCTGACTTTTGTAAATATGGCAGATGTTTCACTGCTTTACCAGCAGCAGCAGCAAAAAAGGTGCCAAAGTTATGTTGTCTCAACATTTTGCCGACTAATTGTTTATAGTTGGCAATCATATGGACAGTAAAAGTTTTTTTTTAAAATGTATGCATATATATGCAAAGTTTTAAAAAAAAAGATGTTTGAAATTTGCGATGGTTATTTTAGATATCAGAAAACAAGAAAATGTGTACATATTTTTTAAGATTAGTTTCTGGACTGGTATATAACCAGCAGCTTATTTACATTTTCTCCCAATTTTTGTTTTTACTTTTTGTTATCAGATGCATTTTCTGAGTTGTAATTAATGTTTTACTGGCAGAGTACCTTGTTTACAGTAAATTCTGGTAAACTGCAGTAACGCAGCAACAATCAGGTATGTTGGACATAAACAAATACAAATACTCAACCCAAAATCAAATTATTAAGATAGTTGGTGAATAATTAAAAAATTTGGCAACTAGTCATTCACTCTGCTGCAGTACCACTTTTGCCCATTCTTGGTCACATTAAAGAAATCAGATTTACTGCATGTTGCGAGCACATAGTAGAAACAGAGCACACAGTGTGTGTAGACTGGAATTAAATCCAGATTAAAGATTCATTAACCCTAATAAAGATGTTTGCCTCCCGGCCAGCAGCCTGTTAACCTGTCGACACCGGGTTTAGACTTTCAGCTCAGTCAGGCTGAGACAGTAATCCTCCAGCTTCCTGATGACATTGAAATCAAACTCTCTCCTTTTATGGACTTTTTGAGTATTATTCATTTGTGATTAAATATGATGAAAGTATGGAATATTTATGTTTGCGTCGAGGTATATTATAGGTCACTAGAAAAAAATTAGTATGATAATGGGAACAAAATACTTCATTAAAGGATCTCGAGAAATGGTTTGAAAATATTTTTTTATGATTTAGTTGATCTGTAGCATCACATCAAGATACATCTGATAAGATGTCACAATGCTGGAGTATGTCTTAGAAATTATTCTGAATTTATTGTATAAGCAGTGAAGTCACGCTGACATCAAATGATGATAACTACATTTAGAAATAAAATAACCAGCTAATTAAAGTTGAGTAAGTTATTAAGACTTTGAGTACATATATTATTTTGGTGCAAAAGAAACCATTTGTTACACACAAAAACAAACACATTCAGACTTCCACCTTCGCTTGCAGACCTACTTGAGTCCCAGCCAACCTCAGAGGACACATGCATCAGTTCTGTAGAGTCCCCCTCTCCCAGGTGAGAGACTAAACTCTGTCCTAAATAAAGCACTGTCTGCTGCGCCCTGTCTGACTCCTCACACCAGGCTCCACTATACTGTATTTGACTACCTCAACATTTACTTGTCGTTTGCATCTCAGAGGTGCTCGCAGTGCTCATCCTATCCCTTTATAGGATGATGCAGCATCATACTCTTCTGTTATCACCTTGTGCACACTGCCCTGCTGTCTGTCTGTGTTTTCACAGTAAATGCTCACTATCTCAAGTCAGTATTTGAATATCTGGGTGTGTCTGTGCTTGTCCCTGCAGGAGGGTGATGGCGATGACAGGCTGGGCCTGCAAGGCGACGTGGAGGGAGAATGTGACGGTGACTCCAAAGCAGACACTCCAGATGTTCCTCTCTCCACAGCAGACACAGACAACACTCCGCAATACCTGAACAAAGCTCTGGAGGGCCTGCCGCCCAGGTACAGTACACTCTGCCTGAACGCAGATACTCACAAGAGATGGATGCCAACAGCTGTTCATTCTTGAAGTGCACCCTGGTGTAGTCACTGCTTAGAGATTTCACAGGAATTACTCTGTGGCCTGATTCTGCCACTCCGCTGTGTGGTGTGATGATGGTACAAGGATCTAACATTTAGCATGGACTTATAAATACTCAGAGGAGTTTGGTCTAAACTGGCTTTGTCCAAGTTGGTATCAAGCCAATAAAAACAGGGGCCCACTGCCGAACTATATCTCATCATCTTCATGTTGAAACAAATAGCCTCAAATGGAAGTAAGTGTGTCATACAGTACAGATTGATTTTTAACAAATTGACAGGGTAAATCACTCATCCAGACTTTAACAAAGATTTTTTTTGGATGCATGTCTGCTGGTCAGCCAATGAGATTGTGCTTTTTTAATCGCCAGAAACTCAAAAGAAGTTGGAGAGGTGTGAAATCTTAGATTATAAGTAGGTAGAAAAATTGCAAACTTCACAGGTTCAGTGCTCAAAATCTTGATTTTACAGAAATTAAAAAACAGGGTTTAATTTCACATACCTTTAACCAAAGAAGTTTGAGGTTCAAATGTACGCTATAACCCATAATAATATGTAGCCCATCATTTTGCTGTTAGAAGCAGTTTTCCCTACATTGTTCATGAGAAGATCCTGACAGAGTGATTGATCATCTCTCCCCTATGAATGTAGGTTAATTGGACCAGAAATAGACTGGAACCTGTAGACATGTTTGAACATGGCCTTATTAATGTAGTGCATTTGTACTACATGTACATGTAGTACATTTAAGTTAAGAAAAAATCACTCCAAACAGGTCATCTCTGCTTTTGATCAGAGACTACCGATGATTTTGTTCCCTATATCTTTTTTTTTATTCAGAGTCACAGGATTATATAGTCATGTTTCTGACATTTAACTAACAGTCTTAGTTCAAAAATGATCAAGTTCACATTTAGCATCATCATCCTTCCTTCCATTCTTCTAGGTAGAGATGTGAAAACTTCATCTGGATTACTAATAATCTGTGTCATTACTGTCCCTGTAAAAAACACAACTATATATCCCTACTTGTTACTTCTACAGCACATTCTTAAATATTTGGGCCCACTTGTAAATTTGGCAGATGTATGTATGTATGTATCCGTTTATTCCAGTGAGGTGTATATTTGCAAGTAGAGTTGTAAATGGATCACCAAATATGTCCAGCCTCAATAAGGCATGTTAAATTCCCAAATGGTGGTTAGGATCATCTGTAGATTTTAAGATAAACCCACCAGTCAGGTCTGCACAAAGGAAAAGATAATCCAGTTTCTACAAATGGACACACCTGTGATAAGTCACTTAACCGTCATACGTTGCTATAGCCAAGTATTTCTTGTGCACCTGAATGTGAAGTGCTGACAAACCTGCTGGGCAAAGTGTTGTTGTTACTCATGCAAATAGCATTTTGGTTGGGATGATTTTATGTGCTGACCTTTAAAAGATGCTCAAAAACATTGAGCAAAACAAGTAACCAGGACAATTATTATATTTTAGTGTGACATTGAAGGCAAGTAGCTTTTATTAAGGAAAACTTGGCTTGGAGATATCTGCTTTTATGCATACAAAGCCTCTGGAAAAAGCATCGCCATTTCCACCATACTTTCATGTCTGCGCTTAATGGGGACTCATCTTCATCATCATAATCTTATGGCATAGTTAGAAAGGGAAAGTTTATATGTACACAACAAAGTAAATTCTGTGAAACGCATTAAAGGCTGGAGTTAAATCTTTACACAAACAATAATACAAGGACTATTCTTGCACAGTTTACTTTCTTGTGGGGTGGGAACACTTCTTGCCAGTCCTTCAGGACTGGTACACTTGTCAATATGTGCCAGTACAAGTCAGCAGCACCACAAATGAACGCAGTGGTGGGTGTTACCAATGAGTGACGAGCAGGTCACAGGGCTTAAAGGCTCACTGGGAGGGAAGCCCTAATCCCTGCAGGCTCGAGTGCCATAGGAGCCGGTGTTCTGCAGGGAGACCTGGGGATGAACAGACTGCAGAGAGAGGGAGAAAGGGGGGATGGGGGCGGAAGTAAGGAGAAAGGGAAGTAAGAAAATCATCAGAAGGAAGAAGAGAGAGATGAAGAAACATAGATGGAGAGATGAGGAAGATGCACTACAGATGAGGAGCAGCAGATGAACAAAAGAGCAAAATGACACCAGAGAAGGATGAATAGATAAGTCTTGAAGGTGAAGATGGGAGGAGAGTAGGTAGTTATAATGACAGAAAGTGAGTGATGGGATGGAGTCAGAGAGAGAGAGAGACCACAGTGGCCAGTAGCAGCTTTTTTTTCATGATGCAGCTGTTTTTCTTCATTCATACAGCAGGCACCAGGCACTCTGCCCCGCTTGGCTCCTGTGCAGCTTTTCGCTGTCTCCTCTCTTTTGTTTTGCTTCCAGGCAGCAGGCAGTGCAGCAGTTTGCCTCACAGCAACACAAGCTGCATGGCGTGTTGTGAAAAACACTTAGAGGACGAGGCCTCATTCCACACTTTTAGGCATGCTAGTGTGAATGCACATGTAGTACTGGTTTAGTTTTTTCACAGTGTATTACTATTAGGCTTCTGGCTGTACCAGCTCCTGATGGACCAAATATATGCTGAATACCTTGATTGCCCAAAAAGTACTCACTTAATGTACCACATCATTGGGTCAGTCCAAACTGGACCGCCTCAGTCTTCATGTCATATTTGAATCCATTTTGGTTAATGCTGTCTCTAATCTGTAGCACGTCCTCTTGTGCCCTCATTTGTTCTCTCCTCTGAAGTTCAAAATGACAATGACAACTTGTAACGATGCATGGAAAAAGTGCCTGTCAACCTACATGTTTATCTTTATCATCAAGTCCAGACAGAAATGTTACAAAAATTATAATTAATTGAATGAGTTACCATAAAAGTTTGTGCAAACACTCAGTGTTGTCAGAGGATGAATACTTTCAAGTATCTGTGTCATAGTGTGTTCAGAATACTGGAATTTCTAACTTACATATACCTTAGATATGATATTGATATTAGATAACATGGTTAAAGGTTGATATAACATTAAGAACATATATAGATTTTTGGATGAATATAACTGTGTGAGAAAGTGGGCCTATGTGGACACTGCAGCGGTGTATGTCAGCTCGCTCTCAGAGAGAAGAGAAAGCGACAAAGCACAACTGGTATCAGTTTAGATACTGTGGATATTTTTGGATATTTTACACAACTGTGTTATACTTTTCACTTTCTACTCTCTTTTTTTAAAATGAAAACTTAAATGAACCTTAAATTAATTGATCAACTATTCATGTCATTTTAAGGTAGTAACTTAAGGTTTCTATTCTCCACAGATGGAAGAACTACTGGATACGGGGGGTTCTGTCATTAGCCATGATTTCAGGCTTTTTCCTCATCATCTATATGGGACCTATCGCTCTAATATTAGTGGTAAGTGCATCTATCCTATTTTTTTCTTTAAAGCTTTGCAAATACACTAGTGTCAGCACTGACTCTCAGGCCTGGGCTCATTCATGTCTTATTTCTGCCCTCTCCCACCATCTGATGTAGGTTATGACCGTCCAAATCAAGTGTTTCCAAGAAATCATTACCATCGGCTACAGAGTTTACCATTCCTATGAACTGCCCTGGTTCAGGACACTAAGCTGGTAAGGAGAATGGGTTTCACAGTAAACAGCATTTTATGTCATTTTGTTTGTTTGTTTTTCATTTTAGTTAAGTCCTTGTAGCGTCGCTTGTGTTTAGACAGTATTTTGATATAAATATAAAACAAACTGTACAGCAACTCGGGTACCATTTCAGCTCTCGTAAAACAAAATTAAAATGATACCTAGTCCTACTTCTACATCTCAACCACAGTGTCCTTCTAAAACAAAAACAAACAAAAAAAAAACCCGCCATACTTTAATTCAGAGCTATCTTTACAAAATCCTAAACAGGTAGATTCTCTTTTAAAGACAGCTCTTAGTGATTTCCTCTGGCAGCCTCACTCCATTTAACTCTATTGTTCCTTCAGTAAAATACTAACTCATACCAGCTTCGTTTGTTAACATGTCACCTTTGCATACACACCCACAGTATGTCATGGCAGCACTCAGTGCAGCCAGGAGCAAAGATCACTGCCATGTTGGAAGCAAATGAAAGCTAATTGAAACTTGCCCCTTTCACCAAGGCCACACGTTATAACAGGACACACACACACACACACACACACACACACACACACACACACACACACACACACACACACACACACACACACACACACACACACACACACACACACACACACACATACCTGGTCAATGTACAGCAAGAAAGTACACACACATACTTTCATACATTAACACATTTTAGATGTGTACACAGCCTGACAACAAGGCTCCATGCCTAGAAGCATGGACAAACTGAGGAATAAACAAAAGTTAATTCCTTTTTCTTTTTTTGGTCTAGGTACTTCCTGATTTGTGTCAACTACTTCTTCTATGGTGAAACTTTAGCAGATTACTTTGGGGCTCTGGTGCAGAGAGAGGAACCTCTGCAGTTCCTGGCTCGCTATCACCGCTTCATCTCCTTCGCTTTGTACCTCGCAGGTTGGTCCCACCTTCAAGACAATACAACTGCTGTATCTTGCAAAACACACACACACTTTGCCCCCCCTGCCTCTACTCACTATTTCTTTAGAGGTGGATCAGATTTCACCAGACACTGCCTGTGTGTATGGTAGAGTTCAGTTACGCATAACATTGCTGGGGAGAAAATAAAGCAAAAAGAGACTCAAAGTCCTTAGGGAATCCATATGAACTCTTGAATTTTCAAACTGATTTACAATAACATGAGCTTCTCTTTTTCTTTGGAATTTTAATTCACTGATAGGATATTTTATTGCTCTGGGAAATTGCAGCCAGATGTGTCATAAAACCACAAACATTGAGCTGTTGCTTGCATTAAGCTAGTTGTTGCTAATGATACAGTGAGCTGCATATAATTTACATTGATGCTGATTAAGTTGAACAACTACCATAGTGTTTTAAATTACTAATGGAAATAAGTTAGTAATTTCTAACTGGAGAAACTTATTTCTATTCTTGTCAGTATACAATAGATCACCTAACATCATTTTGAATGTTATTTGAGTTAATCCAACCTTGACAGGCATTTTCCTGAGGAATTTAAAGTAGCATCATCATTCTGCTTTTGAAATCGGTTCAACATCAACACCTGGAAAAAACACTGCCAAGGACAGCAGAGAAAGAACAGCAATTTTAAAGCTAACAGAAGCGTAGAATTAGAATAAAGTAATAAGTTACTTAAGTAAGTAAAGTTATAAGTAAAATGGAGAGACAGGAATAACCAATTCCGATCTGCCAGCTGGAACTATCTCAAAAGCAGAATAACATTCAAAGCCAAGATTGGTATTGTTTGCTTTTATTTTGGTCTGTCAGTGTTGCCATTGTGTGGTAATGCACCGAACACACCTCAAACCAGTTCTCACTCTCAGCTGCATTAATACAGAATTATTAGTTTGATCAGTTTAAAAGCACCTTTATGGTGAGTTTGTTCATTCAGTTTATTCAGCCATGAACAAACAAAGAATGTTTGTTTATTTAGTTTGTTTCGGCAGAAAAAATCAGTCAATGAAGATCTTTCTCTGATTAAAGTGTCTTCCGCAAAACTTCATAGTGCTGCTTCAACATTAAATAATCACACCCTGAAGGAACATTTAAATAAGTCAAGTTTGGCAGTGTTAACAGATCATGCAAACAACATAATAACTGTCATCCCATTTTAAGTTGAATAATTCTGAAATCCTGATTCGCATCATTATAAAAAGCTGATGGAGGGAATATGTTTTGAGGGCCTTTTATCATGTGTTAGAAAATGATCAAAAGTAACATGGGTATATGTAACTTTGTGGGTAACATGGTATGATATGATGCCTATGGACCCACCAATTATTCATATACCAAATGAAGAAGTGTTGAATATAAACACACAAATCATACTGTATCAGTAGCTGTCACGTTACTAACTGCTGCTGCTGTAACAATAGCTTTCTGTCCTCTGATCTCTTAGCAGTTAGTGGTTTAGAGCAGTGAACACATTTCTTCCTGAGCGTTGCTGACTTCGTTGTCTTTCAGTTGACCCAGCCAGGCGTCAGCTGCAGTTTTAAGCCCCAAGGACATTGTGAAGTAGACAGCATCTTCTCCATCTGTTGGCAGTAACGGCTCCCCAGAGACCCCTCCCAGGTTTTATGTTGACAAACCTGACATGGGAGCTTTCAGCCGTCACCTCTCCTCTATTCAGATTCATGCGTCTGATTTAAAGTCGGAACCATCAAAGAATGAAATACCCCTAGATGTTTGTGTTTAAGAAACAGTTGTTCAGTCACAGGCATGTTTCACACACCTCCCCATACAGTGTATAGTACATCAGATGTTATATGTGATATGTGTTTTTAACCTAACGTTAATTTTTCCAACTCAGAGTAAAAAAATTGACAGCATGTTGTCTACTCTTTCACAGGTTTCTGCATGTTTGTGCTGAGTTTAGTGAAGAAACATTACCGCCTGCAGTTTTATATGGTGTGTATAAGCCAAGTAACCCTCTCCTCCTTCTCCTCCTCCTCCTCCTCGTCTTCCTCGTCTTCCTCGTCTTCCTCTCTACTCCTACACTAACCTCACTACTTCACCTCCTCCACTGCTTCTTCCTTCCTATTTTGCTCCTTTTTACAAGGTTTTTGAAACATCTTACAGTACTGCCATTGCAGAAGTCTTTTAGGACATGAGACATTTTTCTCATGTTTCATTTTTTTGTTAGCTCTAAATGCTTTACCTTTATGGTGTACTGTGTTACTCACAGATTAGCTGTCCACATTAAAGTGTAGACTTTGATCCTAGATAAATGCAAAACTTGAAGCAATGACTTCAGCATTGTTTCACTTAAAATTTGTTGTTTTTCTGCCATCTGTGGGCACCTTCATGCACAACAAAACATCATGGCCCAAACTAACTTTATTAGTATGTTTTATTAGCATTTATTGTTTTGTTTATTTTTCTTTTGCATTTATGGTTGTTTTAAACGTAAAAGGATATATTGAATTGTTGGATTTTTATCTCTTTTTTTTTTATTCAGTTATTTTACAGACAAATTTATGCAAAAAGCAAGTCAAAGTGTCAGGGTTCAGGCCTCAAAATACCATTAGATTCCTACAACTACATTTTCATAAAACAAAAAGTTATAAGGGAGCCAAGTTTGGTAATTATAGAGTAATAGAGTTACCATTTGGGTTCATTATGTTGCTGTGTTGTGGCTTATTTAGTTTAAGTTGAACAATTGTGGCGCATGTATCTTCTTCCCGCTACGTTTGACAAAGCTATCTCACCTGCTGCCTGCTCTTCACACACTCTCACATCACCTCTTTGCCTCAGTGTTTTTGACATGTGTATCATCTCACTCTGCAGCATGGTTTTCGATGGTGTCATTCACCTCGTCTGTCTGTTCATTATGAATCCACTGTTTTCTGGCGCGAGCCAACTTCTGAGCAGGCGTGGCTACATTCCAGTGCAGTGACGCTGTGGTGTTTGTGCTTGTGTTTGCCATTCCAGTTTGCTTGGACCCATGTGACCCTGTTGATTGTGGTAACTCAGTCCCACCTTGTCATTCAGAACCTGTTTGAAGGGATGATCTGGTAAGCAGGAAGCAGTCAGACAGTAGGAAACCTGCCTTGTTGTCACTGACTATATGTTGTCACAAGTGTGTTCTCACTGTTTTGGTGCTCTTCATGTAGGCTTGTAGGTTTGGCTAATGCTACAGAGGGTTACTGAGGCAGTTAATTTGAAAGTCCAAGTGATGTATGGACATATAGAATTTTTCATTTTGATTAATGGGACACTGTGTGGTTTTGGAGAAGGAACTGATAATCCGAATCAGTCTTTAAATTTTTAGAATATAAATGTAACTCAGAAATAAATATATTTTTCCGTAACTGAAGCTGTTCTGAAAAAAATCCTTCAATAATCTTCCCCAAAACTACATAATGCACCTTTAAATGTTTAAGTGATTTATTAAACTAGATTTATAATAGTTATCTTTGGTTTTTTACAATTTTTGTAACATGTTGCCATGCTAGATTAGCACACAAGTTATTCTTCCCTGCTACAGAGGCAATGCATTTTAAGGCAGAATTAATCTGATTTTGGTGTGATATTGTGGAAATTCCTTCCCTCCAGGTTCATTGTTCCCATCTCCATTGTGATCTGTAATGACATCATGGCTTACTTGTTTGGATTCTTCTTCGGGAGGACTCCACTGATCAAGGTATATCATACACTGTTCTTATTTTAGGGATTGCATTTAGTGATTTTGCTGTCTTCAAGAAGTGCAAAAGTAGAGAGAATTTCCATTAACAGATCAGCATCACAACAAGAAACCAGCAGTAGCGATTTCTCTACCTTGATGATTACGAAAATAGGCAAAAAACCTGCCTGTAAGAATTTTTAATTGGTTTATATGGTTTGAGTAGTAGGAATGCTCAGTGATGGTTTTACAAACTGAAGGTAGACATGTCATTCAGACAAGCGTAACGTTTGTGAGTATATCTAGGGGTCTGAGATGCATGAAATGCTGTGAAAAGTGTAAACGGACTCTGAATTTATGACAGTAAGTTGCCCTTCAGCAAGGGAATTTAGAATTTAGATTATTTAGATTAAACTCATGGTAACAGTGTAAGGCTGTACATCAGTCCACACAGAGCCATTCAGAAACACAGAGCTGAGGTTTATTTTAAATCACATGTATCTTGTAATGAGGCTGATGTCATGCTGATGTGAAAGACGGCCTCTGTGTCTGTCTCTGCTCCTCCCTGCAGCTCTCGCCCAAGAAGACCTGGGAGGGATTCATCGGAGGGTTCTTCTCCACTGTGGTCTTTGGCTTTATTGTGAGTTCACTTAATCTGTTTTTCACTCACATGGTCCATTACTTTCCTCTACTCACAGTTTCTGAGTCCCCAAAGCTAGGAAATGTGTTTATTTTTGTCTTGCAACATTTTTAGAAAAGAATGAGACATCTTAATTGCGGTTGATTAGATAAGAGACAGCCATTGCTCAAATGTATGAGTTATTTGGATTGTGACATGGGTAGCAGTTTCTCAACAGGCTCCCTAACTGCTGGACAATGCTTTCATAACAGTCCATCACATTTTATGTCTCTTCCGTTTCAACAAGGAATGTCAGATATTCTTTGATGCAGTTGGAAATTAGATTTTTGTAATATAATCACACGCTGAACAGGACAGAGAATCAATTTTGCAGCATCTCCACATATACTGACCATTCTGACTCAGCAACTGATGTTTATCAACATTTAGCTTGGTGACATTTTCAGTTTGTAGTCACATGTGAAGGTTGCACATAATCATGATCCTTACTTAAACAATTTTGCTGATTTAATGTCATACTGAAGTAACGCAGAGTTAGAAGCTGATCTTTCCTTTCTGTTTTGTTTACCGCTCAGCTGGCCTACCTCCTGTCTCAGTTCCAGTACTTTGTGTGTCCTGTGGGCTTCAACAGTGAGACCAATAAGTTTACAGTTGAATGTGAGCCTCCTGACATCTTTGTGATGCAGGAGTACACTCTACCTGCTGTGCTACAAAACACACTGAAATGGGTAAATTAAGTATTTCACTATTGTAAACATTTTGTATAGGTATCTTCTCCAGATTGCTGCAGACTCTATTTAGTATTTCAGTATTTAACATGATGAATCCCAATCTATTTTAGAATTATTTAGATTATTTCTTTCATGTAAATATTTGAGTGTTTGAGCTTTTTGCTGTTCAGTCAAATCACATTTCAACATCTGTCCCATGTCTTCTGGTCTGTCTTTTAGAAAACGGTGAACCTGTATCCGTTCCAGATCCACAGCATCTTCCTCTCGTCCTTTGCGTCTCTCATCGGGCCCTTTGGCGGCTTCTTTGCAAGCGGCTTCAAGCGGGCCTTCAAAATCAAAGTAAAGGAAACATCTTAGTTCCGCTCTCATATTGTCTTTTTAATTTGTGATTGACTTTTTCTTCAGCAGGGGTATTTTTAACTGGTTTACCTTTCTTGATGTATCATTTTATCGTTTCAGCATCGTCCACCAGGCAGAGTTTTTTAAATGACTTATTTCCATTTTATTTGTACAAAAAAGTAGCTAACTTCTCTGCAGTCTGTACCTCAAGTCTCTGCCATGGCTTGCTCACAGACAGAGATCAGTTTAAGGGAGGAGGGAGGAATATTTGAATACTGCAGTAACTGGTTGGACCACTTCAACTGTGGTGAGGAGCAGAGATTTTACCTAAAGTGACAGGTAGCTCAGCAGTGTTTTGCGTAATCCCTGACACAGCAACATGCTCTCATTACTGCACGTCGTGGAGGTAAAGTGCAGCCTGCTACTGTCAACCTCTGAGCAGCACCACTGCTCTCACCGGGGTCTCAGCTCCCTGCTGTGGATGGTCTTCACTCAGAACTGAGCTAGTTAATGTTACTACAGGCAGTGCTTCTGCATTTTGTTCACTGCCATTGTAGCACATCTCCACCTAGTGACACCATATGTGTGACAGGGGATCTTTGTCAAATTGTAGCATTGAAACACCAGAGCAGCACCAGAAGAGAAATTATAAAAAAAAAAAAAGAAAGGAAAAAAAACAACCTTTTGTTCTACCTTTGAAAAGGGAAAACAATAATCAGGCTCAGTCATACTCAGATAACCTGGTACCCTGGTCCTCAAAATCCTGAGTTCTGTTGGTATGACACCCTTCTCTCCTCTTCTTCAGGACTTTGCCGACACCATCCCCGGCCACGGTGGCATCATGGATCGATTTGACTGTCAGTACTTGATGGCCACCTTCACACACGTCTATATAGCCAGCTTCATCAGGTAAGAAGAGGAATGACGGCTCAGAGGAAGAGCTCCTTACAGTCACTTAATGTTTGTTGAATGTAAACAGTTAGATAGCTGTGAAATCAAATGAACTCAAACAAAACAAATTTTAGACCTTCACCGACCTTATAAAAACAGAAGTATGCATGTACATCCAACCAAAAAGAGTAGGTGACGAACCGAATTGAGCAAAACAAGAAATAAACTGCTGGCACACTGAAGTGCTCCAATTATTGACTTTTTTAATGCACCAAAGCATTGACGTTGCAACAAACTCAATGGACTGCAATAATGAGGGGTCATGTGACCAATTGAGAAAATCAAAGGTGTCCCTGAGCTACTTTTTGGTAACTTTGCTTGCTTGGGTAGTTATTTACATTAAAGAAAATGTTATTCATTGTAACAGCTCTCACAGCCACCAGTGGTCAGCAGTAAACATGCAAGCAGATTATTTCAGTAGCTGTTGTGCTAGCATCTGCAGTGTGACCCTCGACTTTCAGTTCCCGTCTATGTAGCAGTCTCAGTAGCTTCAGGGGGAAAAAAGAAGGAGCAGAAGAGGGTTTCTGTTTTACTTCCTGGTTTGTTGATGTTGTCTTGGAGGCTGTGTTTCTCTTTGCTGTGTTTATTTTTCCTTAGTGTCTCCAGTATTTCAAATGAGTTTGTAAGATTAAGCAGCTTACTGTACTTTTTTCCATGCTTTTCCATTGTGGTCACATTTCTAATTATCATCTTGCAGGGGACCGAACCCAAGCAAGGTGCTACAGCAGCTGTTGATGCTTCAGCCTGAACAACAGCTCAGCATTTTCCACACTCTGCACTCCCACCTGAGAGAGAGGGACATGCTGCCCCCCCCCGCCGACCAGGCTGAATAAAACACTGTCGGCTTCTCAGGGTGATGAGTGGAGCGCCCTTGCGCGCGTGTGTGTGTGTGTGATGGCTTTGAAAGTTTGTGTGAGCATGTATACACCACGCACAGGCTGTATGGTGTGTGATCCTAGGCCTCTCGCAGAGCTTTCATCATCATCCTGCCGACTTCCAACCAGCTCAAAATCATGACTTTCAACCTGAGGTGACTCTCCAGACTACGTGGAATAACCTTGTAGTAAAACGACAAACACAAAAAAAAACAGACAATACCATCAACAACAAGAAAAAAATAGGTGGTTTTGTTGCTTTGCACATCAACTTACAGTTACAGACTGAAGATAAAATGTCTCATCGAACAAAACAGACTCTAAAGCACATGGCTTTCTCAGCGCTGGCGGATGGCGGATGGCGGATGTGCAGTTTCCATGTGGATGGTAAATATTGCACTGACTTAAGCTGAACAAACAGATTTAAGAAGCTTTTACCAGCATAAACTGGGCCCAAAGTGTTGGGCACGTGGACCTGAGCTACAGCAAACGGACTGTTGAGACTTATCTTTCTGGGGTTTGGGTGTGTATGAAGTAATGACGGAGCAGGGTTGTCAAAAATACTCTAGTCACTGTTTTATAGACTATGCTCTATTTATTGGTCCTAACCTCACAGCATAACTAAACATGTAGCATGTGCGCAAGTCCTGTCATGGGCTACTGCTAAACTAAGCCATGTTTGTTCTCCTCTTCCACAGTGTGAACTTTTAGCTTTTAGTTTTCTGTCTAAATGGAAATAACTCGCACAATTCAAGTCAATAAGTATTGACTGTAGGCATGTTAAAGCAGAAACTAGAGCATCAGCACTCAAGTTACCATACTGTACATAAATATACAGGAAATATGTAGCTGAGCAAATACCTAATACATACTATAAGTACTTGTGTGACCTACTGGGAGAAAAGAAGAAATTTTAAGCTAGGAGAAATGATATGCAAAATTTAAAAAAAAAATGTAAAAAAAAAACTCAGTTGTAGCCTTTAGCATGAACAAATTAGATTTTTAACAGGTAAGGATGTAGATTGGTTCTGAGGTTGTTGCTTTAGAAGGTGTGCTGGGTGACCCTTCATCAGAGATTGTAAAAAGAATTTGAAGGCGTAGTTTGACTTTTGGAAAATATGTTTGTTCTCACAGAGAATTAGATTAGAGATCAATGGCACACTCATGTTTGTGGTTTAAGTACTGTAGGGGCTAGAGCTGGGAGGTAAATAGCATCAAGGCTGGAAAGAGGGGGGAAAACCCACCAGTGTGCATCTACAAAGCTTACAAAGTAATGCATAGATGACAAACAGCAGTTTCATACAGTAATGTCCCTCGGGCGTCGTAGTGACGATCAGAAACACACAAAAGCGGCACATGATTCTTCACAATTCCTCTCAGTGCTGAGCTTATGTCGGGTCAGAATTTAATTAAGTTGAACATTGGCTGCAAAACATAGTGGAAAATCTGTGTAGTGCACAGCTATGGTTCATGCAGCTTCCTGGGAGAGCAAAGCTGATCTCCTACACTGGACAGAATGATCTTATTCAGACCAAACCTGTCGGTGCAGAACAGTGGGATGGCTGTGGCAAACGGCAGAGACGCTGCACTGAAAAACCACATCTAAAACTGCGTCTACTACTGCTACAAGTATTTTTTTCTGAAGCCGCTTTCCCCCCATTTGTCTGTCTTGACGCTTAGCCAGGCTAATTACTGGCTGGTTCTCGAATCCATCTAAAAGGCGCATACGTGTGTGATATTGATCTTTTTATCGAACGATGGGTAAGAAAGTGAATGAGTATTTTCAAAATAGTGAACTGTTCCTTTAAAAAAACTAAACAAAAAATACTATGCTTCCTTTATCAAATTAACCAATGACTTTAGTTGCACTGTAGCAGTGGGGGTGGAGGGGGTGGATGCATCAGACCACTCCGGAGGTTCCCACATCCTCTGTTTAAAAAAAGATCTTGCTATTTCTTCTTATGCATCAAATCACTTTTAAATTATGTTTTGAATGTAGTTTGCAAAATAATGTTATCAATGATAACAAAAGATTTGAGTACATGTGGAGTCTATACTTTAAAATATGTGTGTATATACAGTATAAACTGTGCTGTATTTACATATATCTATAAGTATGTAAGATCTGATACTGTGGGAGGCGCTTTTGTCAGCAATATATTCATCATGTGCAAGTTGCAGTTTGATTCCTGATTTTAAGCGTTGGATAGTTTAACTCGACAGGAAATCTGTGGCATTTGTGATTTCTCACCTGTTCACCAGTGTGATAAATCAGATGATGCATTATAGCATTATCGGAAAGCTTCCTCCACAGAGCCATGAGAATCTCTGATCAAATCCACATCTGTTCAGAGAGAAATGTTTACCAAAGCACTGTCTGATTAACACTGATTTCTCCTCATTTATTGGAAAAAGCTCCAGGGCCCGGGGCCAAGCAGCCGTCTCCTTCCCATTTCAGCATTCTCTTTGTTCTGAAAAATGAAAAACAAGACAAGGAGAGAGTTTGGAACTGGGTTACATTAGTATCTGAGGCCTGTGCAATGTGTGTCACTGTATTCTTTTCACTTCCTTCAGTTGTTGGACGACGAGGATGTTATAATTTATTTGTCCGGTTTGTTCTGTTCATGTTTTTCTTTCATAGAAGTGCATTTTAGCGTGTTTTCCCCATTCAAAGGGAATGGGGGGTGCTGGGTGGATTTTTTTGGGACCAGCTGTATTGTACTGTATGAATCTATAACTCTAGTGAAACACACACTACTGCTTTACAGGCTCTTCTGTATTCAACCCTCTTCTGTCCACTTTGCATACTGAGCAAGATGAAGCAAAGCATGGAGCCATCTGGGCAGCGTTCAGACGACAGCAATCTGACCAAAAATCTACACACACGGATGTTAGAATTATTTGAATTATTTGGATTGTTTTTATTTCAAGGACTGTGTGGAGTCTGGAGTGTGCCACTGGAATCACTGAAAGAAAAAAAACAATGTTAGAACATTTGTGAAAAGCACAAAGACAAACAATGAATTGATTATCAAAGTAATTGGTGAATTCTCTGTCAGTCAGCTAATCAATCAATCAATCAATCAATCAATCGACTAGTTTTCTCAGTGAAAAGCATATTGCAAATTCACTGAAAAGTCTTTAAACAGTCTTTAAAGGGGCAACATGTAATAATTTGAATCAGAATTGAATCAGTCGGAAGTTAAATTGACAGAATGTGAATAAATAGAAGTTTTGATCTCGTCTGTATTGTTTTGCAGAGACATCTATTGAAATTAGCATGCTAACCAGCTAGCCCCGACCCGTCCTGGTCCAAAAAACTGGGTTGCAGCTAATGTCAGCTACAGTGAGCAGTAACTGGTGGTTACTCTGCTGGGATGCAGCCCCTTGCATGTTTTGAGTGTGAATTTGACAGGTGGCCAATTCTTACATATTGCATCTTTACACAGCGTCACTTAAATAGATCAATTGATTATTTATTAAGTGCATTATTCCATCAGGACACTCGAGACTCCACAGTTTTACAGTTGTTTTTTTTTTTTGTTTTTTTTTCAGTTTAGATCGAAGCTGTTGTGTGGATTAATTTATATTTTTATTCAAGTTATGAAGACTGTGGTACACAAACGTAAAATGTCTGAAGGACAAAGGTAGTTTTTAGTGGCCCAAATGTCAGGAAATGATGCACTGCAGATGTTTGGTTGCTTGTCTTTTTAATTTATCATTTTTGTGTATATTTTGTGTGATTTGCTTTGAGCAGAGATGTTTTCTAATGGAAACCTATAGCTTTTGGAGTGGATAATATATTGAAAATTATACAAAGGAGGTATTCTGTTAATATAAGGGGCAACATAAGGTAATGTATAAGACACACATGGATATCTTTTTAGGGATATTGTAAAGCTGTTTACTGTACGGAGGTAAATAAAGTTTGTTTTCTTTAAAATGTCTAGATCGATTGTGTTTAATGTGCTGTTCATAAATGACAAGACAGAATTCACTTTAACATTGAAGGAATGACTTCAGATTTATTCACAAAACAAAGCTTGACAGTTCAATTTCACATTTTATTTAAAAAAAAAAAAGATTTTGAACAGTGTGAAAGCAATGCAGCGTTGGCACTCATCTAGACATTACAGACTGAAAACATCTAAGCACTGAGAACATAAATCTGTCAATGGGAATATTCAGAGAGGGTCTCAACAAACAAACCATGTTGGAGGAATTTACAAAAGCAATTTAAAATGAACCTTTTCCATCACCTGACAGGTTTCCATTAAAGTGCATCACAGATCTAAGTCCCCTTTGAGTCAGTATCCAACTCACAAGTGTACAACAAAGCAGAACACATCATCATCAAAGTCATGAAAATGGCTTCAGCCTTCAGGACTATTTAACAGAAACAACAGTGACCCCTTCTGGACAAATGTGACAACTGATTTTAAAAACTTCATTAAAAAAGGAACACTTCACAATTAAAGTAACTTGAGGTTTTCTGATGTCAGTTTAATGCAATAACAATACCCTTTTCCAAAAATAAAACAAAATAAAATAAAAAATAAGATAATCAAACTGTTTAACAATATCACAAACTGAAAACAACAGCAATGCGCAATCTGGCCTTTCTCTACCTTCAAACATCAAGTTAAGTGCACTGTCTTCCTGTTAGAAGATAATCACAGAAATAAAACAACATTGTGACAGAAAAAGATGATGTTACATTCCAGTGGGCCTTACACACAAATATCTGAATCAAAGTATTTCAAAATAGTGCAATTGGAACTTTTATGGCCATACCCGTTCAACACAATGTTTAAAGTGCCAAAAACTACAGACTCAAACCTAGTTTGTTTGCTTAACAGGTCACCTCGGGGCAAAAGGAGACAAATTTGAGAAAACCAAAAAGTTTTTTTTTTTTTCCATCAGCTCTCGTTTATACATTTCAGCAACTGTCTGAACATGGTTTGAGACTTTTCCCCAGTTGAAACAATAATTATTAAGTCTGGATTAAAACCTTGACAGTTGGACGGACTGTTCATGTGACTGAACTTGGCACATAAATTGAACTACAATTATGAAAAAAAACTGTTTGGTCTGTTTGACTGAACCTTCAGGGCGAGGTGTAATCAGCACGCATAAACTAGCTTACATTATTTCAAGGCATCCCTGAAAACAGAAATTTTCAGAGCTGCTTTAAGTGACTTATTTTTTATGAAATTAAGGGGTTGATCAGCTCTATTCCAGTGATATGTCACATTTTTAATGCAAGACGTAAAAGCTGCTGTAAGTGATATTTTTTTAAAACTAGAATAATGTTGAATAGCTCTGTATACATCTGTCTGTCCTCCCTCTGCAGTAAAAGACTTAACACATTTTCTGGTGTTCCTGCCCCCTTAGTCCAGTCAGCACAGCGAAATCTATGAAGAGGCGGTCCTGTCTGCTAGTCAACATGCAGCGAGCGGAAACCTTCTGTTTGCTGATTACCATCATGTGCTGATGCAGAGAGGAGGCAGGAGATCGCTAAATGCAACATAGAGAGGAAGTTAACTAAAAACGACGAGAATACTCACAGCAGCTTTGATTTGATCGCTTACATGTCCCGAAGTAGCAAAATGCATAAATTAAAGTGGACCATTAGCTTCTGAGTCCTTGAAGATGATTGTTGACTATCCGCAAATCAAAAATAGCATCAATATATTTTTCAAGGCATCATGTAATAAAAACAAAAAACAAATGTGTGAATGGGCTTTGGCTGTCAGTATCTTTCATAACTGTATTTTTTGGCTGAGTGCCTTTTCTCTAAGATGTCCATACTTTGCCTTCACCATGTGAGGTCACACCTAATCCCATCTGCTCTGAATCCTTCTCAAGATCTGAACCAGTTTAGAGTTGAAAAGAGTGCAGTCTTCTTTTCCACGTGGTTACCAATTCAATCCTTCAAGTACCTCTTTTCAGAGACCAAGCATTTTAGCAATAATGCCTCCATTCCTCTGTCAGTTAGCTTTAAACTAGCTAGGTAACTAAAGCATTGAATGGCACCCTTGTCTCTTCATCTTCCTCATCGACTACTGACCTCGGGTCGGGCCTGTCGGGACAGAAGAGCAGCCGCAGCAGAGCCAGCCCGACACGCACCAACAGCCTCAACACCAGAAACGCAAAAGGCACCGTGATCTGCATCAGGTGGAAAATTGGGGCGCTAAATTTACTCAAAATACAGGTGAGGAAAAATGTCCCCAGAGCTATGCAGGGGTACAGAGCTAGCTTAGCCAGCATAAACACGTGCTCGCGCCCGCCATAACGCACGTAAGGGTGCAGCGTTTCTTGTTCATTATAGAGAGCGGCTACCCAAATAGCGAGCTGAAATATACCCGCAAAGAAAATGATCACGCAGCTGATCTGAATGGCCTCCAGTTCGTTGCGAGTGTTGTGCGGGAACTCGTGCGTCAGCTGGTAGGCCAAGGGCAACCCTCCGACGAAGGCCAGCGAGAAGGTGTTCAGCAGGCCCATGAAGCGCGTCGCCTTCGTGACATGGAGGAAGAGAGAGTGGTGAACGAACCAGAGCAGGCCGACGGTGACGAAGGAACCGAAGTAGGCGAGGTACTCCGGGCCGTAGTCCTGCAGGGCTGCGATCAGGCTGCCGCCATACTGCTTCTGCACGGTGCTCGGGTCAGGCACGTTGTCCTCACTGAACAGGAGTGACCAGAGAGGAAGAACATGAAGAGAACTTTCAGAACTCTTTTCTTAAAACTATAAATCCCTGTTGACAACATTTTGTGTGAGTGCAAGTCAGCGCATGCAAGTCTGTGCATTCAAGGAAGTCGAGTGAAACAAACCATATGTCCAGGATGAGGAGTGTCGCTACAATGGCATAAACTCCGTCACTGAAAGCCTCCACTCGGTCCTTGCTGAGGGGCTCGTTGGGCAGGTAGGTGTAAAACAACATGGAGTCTGGAGTCTCCTCCACCTGACCTGAATTGGGCAAGATTTGCTTTACGGCGTAGGAGGTACGAGGTGTTCTGATCTCAATCTACATCCACAACCAAAGCGTGTTTGGAGGCCAGTTAGCAGGCACATATTCCTTCCTCCTGCCCATCACAAAAAAAGAAATTGTTCTCACCTATCGCTTTGCTGCGACACCACTTCAAAGACTGGGAGATGTACGGCAGGAAGATGACAATCGCCAACACCACGTAGGACTGGAGGACAAAATGAAAGTGTCACCATGCAGCGTCAACAGTTCAATTGTCAGCCATCATTAATCAAGCACAGCGCCCCAAGGTTTACTTGTTCCAGGTGCTCAACTGTGAGTACCGATCCACAGCGTCGGCGCGAGACGTCCTTGGAACGATTGACTATCTTTCTCCAGAATCGCCCTCCCTACCTTTAAACTGGCACCTCTTAGTATAATCAATGTTATCATTTACGAATGTTAAACTTTAGCATAATTACATGGTTGAAGAAAACAGTAAATGTCACCCACCAGCTGGAAGAAGATGAAGGAAAAGATGCTGGCGATGAAGCACATGAGGGGCACCCGCATGATGACTTTGAGGATGTGGTGTTTGTAAAAGGTCTGGTGCTCCGAGATCTGGATCTGCTCGTTCAGCAGGAACGGACGGCTGAAGGCGTACAGCACGATCACCGACTACGGGAAACAAGACGCTCGTGATGAAGATACATGCGCAAACGTGTTGTGCAGAATGTAGGGAAAAAAGTTGGAGGTAAATAAGTGATAAGCTAGTTTTGCGTTTCAAATTGTAATAGCTCCACGAGCAGCATCACCTGGATGATGCCCATCACCATCACACAACCGCAGAAGAGTAAAATCCCCAGGATGTTCTCGGGGAAGGTCGCCATCAGAGAGAACTGCAAACACAAGTCAAGCGGTAGATTAGAGAGCCCCGAATCAGGTCAGTCAACTTAACCTGTGTTTGTGCAAGTGGTGTGTTTGATTCAGATTCGGCTCATCCGCCGCAGTGACTCATACTCACTGTGTACGGCAGAAAGGTTATCAGCATCATGCAGGCCTGGAACGAAAACCGAAAGCAGAACTTCGCATCAGAAAGAAGGAAACGAGCTCGCCAGAGAAAACAGGGCTCATTCACAAGTCAGAATGACCTTAAAATTATCATTAGTCTAGAATATTAAGTTGCCTGCATTTGTATAGGAAATCAGTTACAGACATTGACTAATGTAACACACATTGAACATCTGAGTCTGAGTTCATGTGCAGGTGTCAAAGATCCAACCACAAGCCCATTTATTACATATGTACCTGAAATCTCATTCTTCCTATGAAATATCCAATACATTATGCTACACAAAAAAAGAATTCATATGGATTCATAAACATTATGGATTTTAAACAGTATTTCATATTTCAGTTGAAGCTAAAAGCCTGAGTAAAGAAGCTGCTCTGTAGTCTGGTGGCTTCTGTGTTGCTCGCCAGATGGCAGCAGGCTGAACAGATTACTGCTTGAGGACAGACTTCAAGTAACACAACCACACAGTACTCACGAGGTTCAGCAGTGCGAGGCAGTCGTCGATGCGTACGATAACCTGGAATAACCTGTCAAACACAAAACACAAAATAAACCTCAAAGCTGCTGTTAGAAGTCTCTCCCTCCTCCTCCTCCTCCTCCTCCTACTACTACTACTATTAATACTACATCTCACCTGATATGAGCAGCCCATGCAACAGTCACAATCAGGAATGTCATTAAGTAAACAGCTATTTTCGTTGTCAACAAAAGCTGAAGACTCTCCCTCAACTCCTGCAAGACAGACAAACACGTTTATAATATTTTGCAACCTTTCGTTTATAATGTTGCCGCAAAAACATGTTAAGTCTGCTAAACTCAGTGCTGAAGTTCAGCCAACCTTAACCCAAACCTGACCAAGCCTGAACAGTATCACTATGCCGCCAGTGAATAGCAGGACATTTATAGCTTTTGTTTAAAGTGTGAATAATGACATTACTGTCGAACATTACCTCGTTGTCTTCCACCTTCGTATGGGCAACAGGTAATATCTGTGAATGAAAGGTAAATGCGTTTAAAAGGAAGCATTGTGACAATGTGATTTCTACCCGACCAGTGCGCCTGTTCACTCTGTGTAATAACATTATCTAGTGTTATTTCTTCTCATGCTGCTGAAAGTCTGACTTGATTTTTTGAATGTTTCAAACAAAAAATCTTGTGGTTAAAGGTGCATTATAAACCTTTATCAGAAGAGAAACATCTTCTGTTTCTTTTTTTATGCCTAAACAAACTAAATAAACAAACTATTTGTTTTCGTGACTAAGTAAACAAACTGACCTTTAAAAGGACAACACATTTCCATACTGTCTTACTTTGTTTATATGAGGCGGACCCTGCCACCTTTCTTGCATCAAACAGTGTTGTGGACCTTCTTTTCAGCTTGTTTACTCAGTTAGGGTAAAATACATATTTCTGAGTTTGTGTTGTTACCTCATTAATATTGAATTACATATTACCAAACTACATACTGCCCCTTTAATGAATGAAAGGATTAAGCAATTATTTTTAGTGTTGATACTATTTGTTTTAAACAACTGATTGATTAAGTTATAAATTAACCAATATAATTTGGATTATAGCTCAATGCAGCAGTGCATAGGCAACGATTTTATGTGGTGTTTGTTTAGGGTGGGGTCAGTTTTCACTAATCTACCCACTCTGAATAGTTTTATCAGATGTATTGTGTTTTATTTAGTAAGTTCATTTATTATGTCTAAACATACGTTATAGATAAGATGTAGCTGAACAACAACCAAAACATAATACAACAGCCTGCTA
Source organism: Sparidentex hasta (assembly GCA_030272975.1). Taxonomy (NCBI): domain Eukaryota; kingdom Metazoa; phylum Chordata; class Actinopteri; order Spariformes; family Sparidae; genus Sparidentex; species Sparidentex hasta. The sequence continues at coordinate 71,838 of JARJLU010010689.1, forward strand.
CAGCTGTCAGATAAACAGTGAGGTACAGAGTTAATATCTTCCCTCGGGCTCCAACCTGTCAGGGAATAACAACAACAACAACAACAACAATAATAACACAGGTGACTCTCCATCACCCCTCCTGTCATGGGGTCAAAGCCCTCTGCAGCACGCTCCCCTCCACATGCACACTTCGCGGTGTTACCATGACGGTGGCGATGATGGAGATAAGGGCATCGCTGTAGGCCAGCAGTCTGTGGGAGGACTGGGTGCCGCTGTGGCCCTCACGGTCGGACGGAGTAACGCTCTCCAGGAACGAGGAGGAGGAGGCTGCGTGGCTCCTCGTGGCCCTCTTCTCCATCTCCTCCTCGACGTGGTGCTCGATGATGTCGCTGTCGTCGTTGGCCTCCATGGTGGAGGAGCTAGAGGCCCGCAGAGGACGGAGCGGGGACCATGGACCCGGCGGGACGGAGCTGTTTGCAAACAGCCGAGAGACAGCTGACTGAGGAGGGAGGAGGAAACCGGAAGTAGATACCAGGCTGTGTTCCTGTTTTCCGCAAAGATCGTTGATCGACGGTGAGAGTTCACACTCCGTGGTTAAAAACGGACAGAGGTCTAGGAATGATGGAATTTAACTTGACTTTTTAATGTATATCTTACACTTCTTTTTACCTCGTCTACACCACAATTTCCCAACAACTTTTATTTTACAATATAAATGACTTTGTAGGTGGAAATTGCTAAGACAAAATTTAAAGTAGCTGATAAATTATCATGCAATGTCAGGATCGAACTACCCAGCACTAATGTAAATTGTGCAACGCATTTGAGAGCTGAAGCATTATGTTTACACTTAACCCATCATTCTCAAATGGGACATTCTGTATAACATACCTATTCAGCTGGTGTCCTGTGGGCCAAAGGCGGCCCTTTAACAACCTCATTCCGGCACTTTGCTCATTTTGTTAGTAGGCTAATTAGCCCATTCATTAGTCACGTCTGTCAATAAGCACAAACCTACAGAAGCCCACTAGTCAAACTACATAAATTGTATTTGTTTTCTCGGAATCACAAGTTGTTTATGTCATTATCATGGAATGTTTGTATATTAATTAACATGGCTAACTCATGACAGTTTAGGGTTCTTCTGGCCCCTTTAAAAAAGAACAGCTGGGCTGTTTAATGAGTACTTTTACTTCTGGTAAGTTCTGCTGCTTTTGAAGCTGTTCCCCAAATTCTACTGACTGACAGTGGGGCTTCAGACAGGATGCCCTCACTGTCTTCCTCCTTTTGCTTCTGGTATTTTAGTTCCTGGATAAAGGGATGGAGTGAGAGTTCTGTAGCTTTTTATCTCCTCTCCGATGACCCTACTGGGATGTGGGTCAGTAGGCATAAGAAAGCAGGTGTAAAATTGTTTTGGGGGAGGTTCCAGGAAGTCGTGGTTGCAGGCAAATATATTAATAATTAGAGAATTTTGATTCGCAATCAGTCATTTAAATAGCTTTATTTTTATATAGTAATATGTTGTGGTAATAATTGTAAGCAGCATCGTGTGAAGCATTGTGTAAACCAACAGGTTAACCTAAAATTTGTGAAAAAGATTTTAAAAAATAAAAATAAAAAAGGAAAAGCAGCAACACTTGGCATATGTGAAGCGCAACTATGAACAATTTTACATGAAAACTAAGAAATGATTATTGAAATAGCTGCTCCTTAATTTAACGTCAACTAATTGGTAACTGTATAAATGGTTCAGCTTTTTTTTTCATTTTCATATGTTAAAGGGACAGTGTGTAATATATCAAGTATTTAATGTATCATGGTTAACTGTATGTACATTCGACGTGTAAAGCTCTCTTCTGCCTCTAGAGGGAGACATGACACAATGCCAGGCACTGCAGCAAGTGGGAGATTGAGTTTTCTGTCCTGTAGCTCATCTCAGGTTAACTGCAGAACATACAAAGACTGAACACGTGAATTTTGAGTACAGGTCCAAACGTAATAAACAAAGGGAACTCGATAACAATATTGTTCCAATATATTACTGATGTGTCCCTTTACATCCACCATTGTATTACAATATGCTGAACTGTTTTAATGGTGGAACAACCTCATGAATCTCATACTGAAAAAGAAAATGTCATGGTAAGACCAACATAGGTAAATACCTGTTAAGAACGATGATCTTCTTCCTCCCTACACCTCCCTCTGCTGATGGCTCAGGGGCCTCGCAGCAGAGCTCTTAGCTGGGGAAGTCAGGGATGGACAGGCCAAGCCTGGGGCGAGTCTGGAGCCTGGGTTATGGCTTTGGGTCACAGAGTCTCTCCACTTTTCAGGCCAGGTTTGCACAGTGCAGCTGGTGCCTGAGGCGGCACCTTGGGCTGTCTCTCCTAATTATGTCTCTGCATCCTGGGGTCTTCCTCTGTGAACCCTGCTCATGCAAACTAGTGTCACATCTTTTTACTGAAACACCAGGATCCACTGGTTAGTCGGGCAGCCATTGTAAATGAGCAGGAAGGAATATTGTACTGTTTAGCACAGCTGCAGGGGTGTGATCACTGCTGGTGCTGGAGCTCAGCAGTGATCAGGCTCTTGATTGATTTTTGGACTTTTGGTCTGCACTCTGCTTTTTAAACACAAAACTCCCTGTGTGTGGACTACAGTTGTTTTAATATTCATATAGAAACAACAGCTTCTTCTCTCTCTCTTTTCAATTGTAATGTGCTGCAAGTCAGAGAAATGAAACTTGATCACATCCGCCAAGGAGTTTATGTTATCACTTGTGTCGGTCAGGGACTTGTTGATTATGTTACCTTTTATTGTAGCCAGTAGCGTTGGCGCAGGTTGTGATTTATGCCCCCAATTCTCTAATTGTCACCTCATGAAGTCTTTGGCTCTCCTATTTTGCCTTGCAGGATTCTATACAGTTTTGTATGGAGGAGATTGTTTGTCCTTGCAGGCTTTTTATCTCGCCCCTGGTTAGTTGAAGTAGAATCAAGCGAACCAATCAAGGCAGCACAAAGGGAAGTGAGTGGCTGACATAAAAAGCCCCCCTTTTACTGTTTCCGACATATTTAAAGAGTGTGAGTGTATTCACTGTCTGCAAATGTAGCCTAGCAACTAAGAGCTACCATCAAAACCCCATACTGAGGTGTCTGCGATCAAATCAGAAGACATGTGAGTCAAATCACCACTTAGACATGAAAGCTTGTCAAAAGGTGCCATTTTGAGGACTCTCAAAGCAAACTGGTGAGATGGGGATGCTCTGAAGTGATTCAATATAAAATATGTTTTGTTAAGCAAACAAATCTGAAATTACATCCTCAAAATGTCAGACATCTAAAATACTCCAATAATAACTTCCACTCTAACACCACTCACAGTGCTAATTTACACATCCAACAAGTACAGAGGGACTCAGCCACCTGGAGTCATATTTCTTTCCACCTGATGAATGTAAGTCCAACTTTCACTCTCTTTCACCTCTGTCTCTACTTACTCCTGAGGAAAATTTCTGGCATTTTAGCTGCCAAATGCACCGCTACATTGACCAGCTAGTCTCCAGCTGTGTCTATCTGCTGTTAGGTGCAGAGCAGGTAGTGCAGGGTGGTGTTTGCCTGCTGCCTGCTATGCAGCAGCGACACTGAAGTAAAACAGAACTGATCTAAGTTGTGGGCTGGACAGCTAAACAACGAGCCGAATCTCAGAGGGGAGCAGCAGATTCTGTTGATTATTCGCAATGGGTCCTTTCACATAGTCACATTGTGATATATATTAAAATATCATCTACAGCTAGTTTGACAACTGCTTGAATGTAAAGCAAACAGTTTTTACAGTTTTGTATGAGTTTGAACTTCAAATGCAAGTGGTTTCCGACATTTGTGGTTTGCATAAGCAGTTAAACCAAAAGTGAGGAGTAATGTAAAAGAGACATTTGTTTGCTGTTTGCTTTATAGGCCTGCAATCTCCTAATTTCTTGGAAGTGCCCTAAAAAAGCCCCATTTAATTTGGTGCTTGTTAAATAGGTTCAGAATAACTTGATCATCATCATGGGCATCGATCAGACAGCAGGGAGAGCCAGGGGAACACATCCATTCAATTCATTTACCACACATTTTTTACAGTGTGTGGGAGCTGATGATTTTAGTTAGTGACTCACCACTCAACACCTGGATGTAGGTGTACAGAGATCAATTCTTTGTACACCTACACATGACTGCCTTTACCTTTTACAAATGACACATTTCTACCGCAGTAACAATGTTGCCTATAATTTTATGCAACAAGAAGGGTTTTTTTTTCCTGTTTTATCCCTGTAATCCTTTGCTTATTTATCTAAAGCAATCCTGACCAACAGGTTAAGGCAGCTTCCTGTACATTTACATGGAATATGTGATTTACAGAGCAAGTGAGAAATAGTAAAAACTAAACCTGACCTCCATCAGTGAGCAGACAATTATGTAACCTGACGCAGACTGTGGATTTCGTGGCTTTACTCGGCCCTCCAGACCGCAGATTATTTCAAGCTTGTTTTCCGACATGTGGCGGAACATTTGTGATGCCACACATCTGGAGGGGCTGAAAAACAAAACACCACATTTGTAACATCACACTTTGTCTTTGACCCTTCTCATCTGAGCCCTAAAAAACTGTGTAGTTGTGTACTTTAAATAGCACACTGCTTTCCTGACTTTTACCAAAACTACTACATGTTGAATGAGTCGGGGATTATTCATCTGAGCCTGCTGGCATGTAAAACAGGAGGTAAACACACAGCACAGCCTCTTACACTGCTAAGCTAAGCTTCTTTTGCCATGAAAGAGTATTTTAAGGACATGCTGCTGCTCAGAATGAACGAGTGTTTTCCTGAAATCGTTGAACCATTGATGGGAGCTGTGTGGACAGAGAGAATCAATGCAGCATGTCGTCAGATTGATGAAATATTGATGATGCAAGCTGCTGTTTCCCTTTTAATTCGATAAAATAATGATTTGGGATGTTCTGATTCTTGAACATCTCATGTGGTCAAAGAATCAACACACCCAGCTACAGTCTGTGTCTCTGGTTGGGCAGCTCAGTTTGCTATTTATGCATGTTTAGGCTTTAGATCACATTTTAGAACACAGATTAATGCCTATATTTATTTTTCCAATATCACCGATCAGATACATTTCCCAAACACATGATGTGATGTTTTAACGGTTTGAGAGTACTTCTCAGTTGTGACCAAACTGTAACAAAACACAAAATCACCTCAATACAAACCACCACCAGATGGGTCGAGATAGGCAGCGAGTGCCAATGACAATTTCAATGTTGATTTCATCTATAGCTCTGCTATAGAGGTGTCCATAGTGGGCTTGCGAGCACAGCCCACTAATAAGTAGTAAAAATGTCATTATGGACATCCACAATATATATACAGATGTCCACAATTGCATTTTTACTAGTCATAATATGAATTGTGGATATCTTTAATGACATTTTTACTAGTCACAATGTATTTTTGGATATTCAAAATTACATTCTGTATATCTGGAATATTTTTTCATTTTGGATATCTGAAATGTCCTCAGTCCTGGATTTGAACCCAGGGCAAAAGTAAGTCTTATGATCAAAGGACACCTGTTTTGCCATCTGAGCTAAACAATTCACCTATAGTCCCACTCTCTGGTTAGATACAGGTAAACCCCGCAAAATAAGTCCCGCCCACAGCCTCTCTGGCGAATGCGGATGGTGCTCACCAAAAGGGGCGGTCTCACTCGTGTCCTGCGTGAAAGTACTGCTTTTCCCTCCAAAACTCTTTGTTGTTCAAATTACCCCCTGAGGGATCTTCATTCTGTTTGGAGCGGCCCTTCTCTGAGCACACGAATGGTGAGTAAACTGTTATGTACCAATCTGCTTTATGTGTACAGTTACCTGCTCAGTACAGGTGTATTCATGTCTGTGTGGGATGTGTGCAGATCAGTTTTTATCATCTTGTTAGCTAAGGTTTGCTGGTCAGTGTAAGTGAGTGGTTATGCTATGTTAGCTAGCTGATTTTTGGAGATGAACTGCATGGTTTGGGAAACATGTTAGCAGCGACTCAGCTGCCTTTATTTAGGTGTAAGGACACATAAACCTGGTACTGACACTGTAAGGAGCTTATAATCCTCAAACAACATCCAGTTAAATCCGCCATGGGCATTTTGTTTTGCTCGGTGCACCAGACCTCCATTGTGATTTTGGTCGTTTTATCGCTGCCCTGTTTATTACATTAATAATGCACAGTTAATCACATTTAGGTCGCCATCTAAAAACAAGTCGCTAGTTTTGGTAAAGTCGGCTTTAAGTTTTTTTAAATGAATTAATTATTTTGAACGGCATGAAAGCTTGTTAGCTAATATATATAATATATAAATATATATGAAAAAATATATCTTGAAATAAAATGTATATGAAAATACAAGTCTTTTCACTGTTAACAACTCCACTCTGTGAGAGTCCTGTTAATAGCCTGTGCGTTATTTGTGCGTTATTTGACGACCTGAGAATGAGAATCAAAAATCAGCTGTCTTTGTACAAAACTGTTTTAAGAGTATGCTGACATCATGCAATTAATCGGTTGATGAATAAGAGACCTCCATAAAGCATGACACTGGCATGTCTGGCATTTCCTCTCTAAGGTCTCAACTTTCTGCTTTTAATGCTTGATAATATATAATTATAATGTTTGATCAGCAAATATTTAATTTTGATTACATGAATCTGCAAAGTAACTAACTAAAGCTGTTAGACAAAGTGCAGTGAAAGTATGAGTGATATGTTAAAAAGAATCAATTTATGCAAAATATTAAAAGTAATTCATGTGTATATCTACACTGTTCAGCCGAAACATTAAAACAACTGACAAGCGAAGTGAGCATTGAGCATCCACGGGATGTGCCAGAACCGACTCCCATCCATGTTGGGGCCCCCATGGATTGTTCTTGGCTCAGACTGCATCTAGTGGAGCTCAGTTGGACGGAGATCTGGGGAATCTGGAGGCCAGGTTGACACCTTGAGCTCTTGCTGCTGATTTTAATTGTTACATCCATAGTTCAGCCCAAACGTCTTCTTCTTCTTCTTCTTCGGCGTTAATTTGTAGTTTGCAGACAAGCTCATGTGTGCGTTACCGCCCCCTACTGAAACAAAGTGCATCTACTATTTAATAATGGTGCAAGGCTGGGCACTGCAGTGTTGGATTAATTATCCAGAACTTTTACACAAGTAAAATGACCAATATCACTCTGTAAAAATACTAATTAAACAATTAAAAGTGCTGCATATTTACTTAAAAGAATGAGAGTAAAATCTAGAAAATATACCTGAAGTGTTAACAGTAAAAGCTGCCTACTCAACGCAGGAAAACAGCTGTGATTCAGATATTGTATTAGACAATCATTACATTGCTGAATATAAAAGTAACATTTAACTGTCGTAGTTGGTTGAAATGGAAAATGGATAGTTAAATGTTATGTGTCTCAAACTAATGAGTGTCACATCGTGGTGAGGTTGTCTTGTCTTTGGGATCTGTCTTGTGGATTCATGTTTTATTTTGAAAGTAACTTCCCTCTCGTTTCAGATCACGTGCCCTTCCTCCTGTGTTCCTGGTCTGACGTCATCCCTAATCCCTGATTGTTTGCACCTGTGTCTCCCTCCCTCATGTGTATAAAGTCTTTGTCTTCCCCTGTCTGCGTTGCCTAAGTATTTCGTCGTCTCATCGTATACCCAAGCCTTGTCTCACAGCCTTGAATTCTCGTCCTGATAAGTATTGTCTTGTTTTGTTTTTCTGTATTTGTCCTCTTGAGAGAGTGATTTTGATTTGGTAAATTTTCTGGTTAGGTTTTGTGTTTCAGTTTAGCCGTTTTTGTAGACGTTTCTTTTCCTCCCTCGGGAGCGCCTTTTGTTGTAATTTTGTTATTTGATAGAATAGTATATTTTTCATAGCCCTGTGCCATCCTCTGCGGAGTGACTTTTCTTTTGTAAGTTTCATATCTCAGATATTAAGATCAGTGTAGGTTTTCCTCCTTCGGGAGCGTCCTGTGTTTTTTGTGTGTTTTGTGTTTGTTTGTTTTGTCTGTCCACAAAGAGTTTGATAGCTTTTCATTTATCATCTCGTCTGAAGAGTTGCGAATCAGAAAAATAAAACTTGATACTACTTCTGTCCAAACTGCATCTGAGTCCTCTCTTTTGTCCCAAGTCTGACAATGAGGTTTTTGTATTGTAACAACAAAATGATTCCAGATATGCTCATACACACTGGGTAGATTTGAATATACCTCATGTTATGTCAGGATGGAAACTCCACAACAACCTGTTCAACAGCACATTTAAATAAATAAATGAATAAATAAAAAAATGGGTTTTTGCGTTATGAGTGACTAAATAATACAACAGTAGAAAAAAAAATTGTTTTCTCGTGATAATGAATGCATTTAGTTATCTCAATATAACAAAGATTGTTTTCTCATGATAACAAACTAATTAACCAGTAAGTTACACTTTATTTTAGTTTGTTTACTTGACTGGGTTTGTTGAGGGGTAATGGAAATATTGTGTCACAAGTAGGATAAAATGAGGCAAAAATGTGTGCCATCAAAACAGAAAAAATACCACTATAGAGGTGTCCACAGTGGGCTGGTGAGCACAGCCCAGATCAGAAAGGTCAGAAAGTGACCCAGTTTCCCCCCAAAAAACCTGACAGGCCTGATATCAAAAACTGCTCACCCACACAACAAAATCACCATAAAATCCAATTCATACCGCCAAAAAAATACTAAACCATCACAATCCTAATCCCAAAACATCAGGCCACCAAACTTTAAGCCCCAATACATAAAAAACTGCTTTGACATGTCCACCATAATCATCAGTAACCACCAAAATATCACACACTACAAACTATTGTTCTTACAAGCATCACAAACCACCTAAAAAAACACGGAAAACCCAACAAAGACAGAAATAATCCACCAATAACATCTGAAATCTCCCAAAACGTTGACCACCAAAGAAAAAACAGGCCACTGAAAACACCAAAGACCCACAGAACATAAAGAAAATGACTGAATCGCACCTCCCAAAACACCAGAAACCATCAAACCTCCCTGCATGAGACGTCTCCTGACCCGCTGCCCTTTCCTCAGTTTTTGACTTTACATCAAAAGCTATCTCCCTGGAGAGAACCCCAGGTGGACGCCCATCTGTTGAGGAGTCATCTCTGTGATAGGGCAGCGCTCTTCGTTTTCTCATTTCCCCCTTCTCATCCCATCCTCCTGACCCCTTTCCCTCCTTTCCTCACCCTCCTCATGCCACCCCCCTCATCTGGGTGCTCACGTCCCATGATTGAGACATTACTGAGACAGGGCTATCGTCGTCTGACTGTTGACTGTTTTGCCTCTCACAACCCTCGCTTCCCCTTCCCCAGACATGAGCTCTGATACCTTAATCAGTTTTGACAGGAGACGTGGCTGCCATCACAACCCCTGCTGTCTGGAATTGCAGCTCATCACCTTGACTTAATAAACCCTGTCAGATGAAATGGGCCCCGCTGATGGTTGGCACCCTCCCTCAAAAAACACTCTTACAACCAGTTCATTCATCACAGACATGTTGGCAATTTATGTATTTGCATATTAAGGATAAAACTTTATATTTCATTATGTTGAAATGTTGTTTCTTTAGGTTAAATGTTCAATTCATGTTGTGATTTTGCTCTGCTCATGCTTTGGTTAGGTTTACACACGAAAAACACTGGGTTTGGGTTAAGAAAAGAACATGTTTGGCTAAAAATTCCTGTTCCTGTTTTGGTCACCAAAAACATGGCTGGAGATGTCCCAAGTTCTTGTAAAACACAGTGTTTTCCCATCTCCAGAAATGGACCCTGATAAATGCTTTCCTCAGAAATACCCATTAGCTTGTACATCTGCTGTGTAGTGTTTTGGTAGCTGGTAAAATCAAAAAATCATTTCCTACCTGCACTCTACTTTCTGCAAAATGATTTTAATGTATTCTTTGCTTGAAATCAAAATAAACATGACAAAGAACCCACCTTGCATTGGTTAAATCGCCAAGCATTCACTCAGCACACAGTCCTTTTTAATAATCATTGTTAAAGCGTACTGAGAAAATTCATGATTATGCGCTTCAAACAAACCAACCAACCGCATGACTAATTGCTAGCCAAGTGCATTTATGCAAAACCACAGGTAAGTTAAAACTGAACATGTCTTTATGGCTCAACTTTCTGTTTGTTTGGGACGAATTGTATACTTCACCACACTGTGCTTAGGTTTAAACACAAAAAACAACCTGGATAGGAAAAACAAATCATGCAGGCTGGACTTCCTGTGAAAAACACTGTGTTTTGACACCACAATATCGGCCATTGGCAGCCTTGTCGGCTCCCTCTTTTCAACAACTGCTGCTGATGTGCATTTAATCAGTTTTACCCTCAGTTGCATCAGGAAAGCAGCAGTGAGTGTGAAACAAAGGGCTAAAAAAGAAATTTAAATTTTTTTTCCCTACAATGTAGACGTGAGTAATATTAATGACACCTTTGATTTGCCTAAATTGCTGCTCTGTGTTTCCGTCCAGTCATTCACCTTCTCATTTATGTTTCTGGTCGTGTGTTGGTGCCCAGTAGCACTCTGACTGGACAAAACTTTAAATTCTCCTTCTGTCCCTTTGTAATATGAAATGTCAGAACTCTCCAGGTGTAATTATGAATCTCTGCCACTCGTCAGACTCTGAAAGTGAGAAACAGAATTGGAGACATTATCACAGAGAGAATAACATCTTGATGATTTCAGTTCTGTCATGAATAAAACTGAGGGGATATAATCGGTAGATCTTGGCGATCTTTGTCATTTCAAGTAACTTTAGTGATAGATTTTTGTATTAATGGCTGTAATGGAAATTACTATTACAGTCAAACGGTTAAGCATTCAGCTCCTTAATTTCACTGAAAGAAATGGATGAAATGCACTTGGCAGTCACGTATTTGGCCATTTTTCCCTGCTGAAAGCTTCTCTTCTAAATCTCAACAATTAAACAAATACTTCCAAAAATGACGATTGGAATTTAATCGTTAACAACATTTTGTTGCTGTTCATCATCTTTTCAAAGTGACTCCCTCTCCTGCTCAGTGATGATGGTGTTTAAAACTCCCCAAAACCCAGAATCAGCTACAGCGGCAAAATCTACGACAACCACCACATTGATATTGTGTTTGTACTGAATATAAAAGTCCACAGCAGCTGAAAAAGACATATTCAAGGAGAGAGAGGTGTGTCCCTGCTGATGCAGCCGCCGGGCCTTTATTCACAATATGCTGAGTTTACAGTCCGTGCTGCACTGGCCTAGCGTAACGGATGTTATTGATGTGTCTATTCGTGAAATGGGAGCGGATTGGTGGGGGAGGTCAATTCCATTACACCTGGCTTGTGTAGTGTCAACATGCCTCGGCCCGAGGCAGACGCTCTGGGAGATTGCTTGGAGCCGAGATGAGAGAGGCTTGCTCTTTTCATCAGAGCCTGTTGGGCTGCACAGAGACTGAGCTCATCGCTTTGACCTGCTTCAGCTTCATGGACGAATGAGCGCGGCTCAGATATTAGCTTGGACTTTGGTGGCACTTGAGCTTGTAAAGCACGCTCTTTGTCATCGCCACCCCTGCTTTACATTCACACAGCTGGCATGTGGTCTCACCTGGGAGCTTCCAATAACAACCGCAGTCCTCTTTCCCGCTTTAATGTTTACACATTCGTGCCTGTTTACATCTGTTTACACAAGTGGCAAAAACACTTCACGTAGAAAGACTGTGGTTTAATTGCCCAATTGTGCAATGGAGCCGTAGGAACATCATTTATTGTGCTCACAGCAGTGAAAAAGCATCTGAGAAGATATGATATAATAATATAATTCAGCTGGAATTATTATAATAATGGAAAATAGTACTAATAGTAGCTTGTACTTGGTTAGGTTTAGAAAAAGATCATGTTTTGAGTTGAATCTCCTTTCTTTTTGGTCGCCCCGAACACGACTGAAGATGTCAGATGTCCCCACCAAAAAGACTTGGTTTTGATGACCCAAACACAGCTGAAAATTGTCCAGAGTTCTCCTTAAAAAATGTTTTTCCAATCAGATGGAGGTTTAAATGTAAAGGCACTGTAACACTGAAAGCAGAAGAAGGTGGACCAGTTGCAGGACGTTTATTTGATAACAGTGGGAACAGGACAATTGAGCAGCAGGCTCAGGGAAGCACAACAGGTGACTCCACACAGACTGGACTTACAAACTACACCAACAAGGGGATGAAGTGCAGGTGGGGAGAGGTGGAGAAACACAGGCGAGGGCAATCAGGAGAGGTAACAAGAGCGCAGGGAAAAACACTGGGAACAGGGCAGGGCTAATGAGGCTGTTGTCAGACAGGTGTGGAGGAACACGGGTGAGCAGGAAGAAGGGTGGCAAAACAAAAGAGGACAGGAAGTGGGATGTAACACTCGACCCAAGAGGAATCATAACCAAACCAAAAACCCAGATCGTGACAGGCACATCACCCAGTTTGACTGAACAAAGAAAAAAGGATGATTCTCGATTATAGATTAAAAACAACAAATTATCTGTGCATAAACATGTTCGATCAGCACTGAATTCCTTTGGTTTTAGCATATTTCTTTATGCTTTTAAGTGTACATTTTTTGTACAATCAGACAAACTGCCTCAACTGCTCTTTTTGCTGGTCTAATCAATTTATCTTCCAGGTCTAAATGTTTCATCTCAAGGGGTTTTCCTTTTATTAATTTAAATTCAGTTGAATAATATGATGGTAATTAAATGGCCTTGAAAAAATACCTCTATTTTGATTTCAAGAACTTAAAATGACTAATGTGACAACGAGGGAGGGAACATTTGCAAATGTATGTTAAATTTCTCAGAGAGACTCCTCTGTGTAAATCTTTCATTTTATACAAACTAATGTGCAAATCTTTCTATTTTTTCCGCAGGATAACATTTGACTTTAGCTCATCTGAGCCCCACACACATCTGGGTCCAGCCTGTGTTTCACAATTACCCAGAAGGCCTGCAGTGTGTGTGTTTTAGCCAGTCGGAAGGAAATAGAGGAGGTAATGAGCCTTTACTTCAAACCCTATTACCCAGGAGCTTCTGCTGCGACCTAGCCCAAACCACGCTTGGCTGCCGTACAGTTTGGTCAAATGGAGAATGAGATGGATGAGACATTCTCCTCTCTCCTCTCTGGCTGGTTAAAACAACTCCTCTGAGAAGATGGAAGAGAATAATTTGGCAGGAAATTGAGCTTAATGAGATCAAGATCTTCACGATCCTGAAGAGAGTATAGGATCTGTGTAGGGCAGATTTAATGATTTTGGTCTGTGATGTGTGAGCAAAAGTGAATGGGACAGAGAACAAAATATGCAAAATATTCTGTGTATGGATTTATTGATTTGTTCTATCTCAGTTGGGTTGTGTTATCTCTTTGTTTGAAGATCTAGTTGAGGTTTTGTCAGGTTATATTTGTAAACTCTGTCATTTCACAGACTGTGATGCATGATGCTGCCACTGCCACTGTTTCCTGTTGTTAACTTTTCAGCGAACTGGATTACTGGCTCTTTATGTGATTGGAGCCAAAGCTTTGTGTGCCCCAGATAGTCCATGTTGATGCAGAAGTTGTTGCAGAAGTCCCTCTTCATGCATTTATCAGAATTAATGCTGAAGACACTTGATTATTATGCCGTCAATCTTTTGGTTTGGAAATGTAGAAAATTAGAATTTCCTTGAGGAGTTTGTGGAGCTCGTGTTATCTGAACAATCCAATTTTAGTTTTGAGGATTATGATGATGATTAAGCTCCCTCATGAACTGAGACAATTCTTCAGGACCATAAATCTTTGGTTTTAGAAAACGTATCCCAAACACCAATATATAAAGGCATATCTGCAGCCGGTGAACTTCCACACTGCGCACACTCTAATTTTATGATTAAAGAGACTGCTTTCAGTCATTTTAAATGTTTCCATGCATGCATGTGGTGTCACTATAACAAATATGTGGCACATTTAAGCAGGTAAAACTAAACGCAGCAGTTATAAACTTGGCAGGACAGAGGACAATCTCCAGACGATACAGCATCAAACTTTGATCTTGTGAAATTAGTATCTGTAGACAGCTCTGATGGGGCTCTGGATTTATCAGGATACACCTGTCTGAATCCATGCTGGATCTGATGCTGATATTTGAGTAAGGGAAAGCAAAATAACTAATTAGCATCACTGCATGCAGTCGGCTGAAAGTGTTGAACCAAGGGCTTGTGAAGGACTGAGTCTTTCTCTGATTTGATGTCCTGTTGGTCAGGTCTAAGCCACCACATACTCGCTGCTGCCACCTGTTGGATGGTGGTGTAACCTCAGCTAAATTGAGTTTAGGCAGTGGATAAATGCACAAGTGGCCAAAGTTGGACTTCAGCCTATTACAACTGTTACATCCTGTTAACTATTCCTATATGTTATCTCATGCGAGTTAAAGGTGGCTTGACCTGTACAATCCTCACACAAGGTCTCGCCATTTATATCTTTAGCACTTAGAACAACCATTAAGCATTTTGCCGTGCTCCAGTGACACTCACAGCCATCGCTTCTTTCACCACAATGAGCCGAGCTTTATTAATCGTCAAGGGGATTAAAATTATGGTGCCCATAGGCTGTGAAAAGCTTATCGGTAATATTGTGCATGCATCTGCACTTGCGTGTGTTCTACGTTTACCATGATCATCAGCTCACTTCAATCAATCACGATGCCTTGAATAAATACAGTTGTGGCATCGAGATTAAACCCTGATTTGTGACACTGTGTGGCATTAAGTGAAGTGCCTGTAATCCCAGTAATAGTGACAGATTTCTCACCACCTGTTGTTTAGTATAGGCATGCATGTACTTGTTTGCCACACAACGCAGACAAAAATCGATTGCTACTAGAGTTAAAACGCTCCGAAAGGGAACCTTTAAGTGTGCCATCATTAGACGAAGAGTTATGTGATGCAAAGAAACATCAGCACAAGTTAAAAATGT
>JARJLU010010690.1:0-27681 GCA_030272975.1 Sparidentex hasta
TGGAATGTACTTCAGTTACTGTTTTTTTTTGTTAATTCAAAGCTATTTATATTTTTGATTATTATATTGTTCATGCATCAGATAACAACCTTGTGGTGAACTATTAAGTAAGAGTAATCTAAACAAGAAATCAGTTAAAATAACTAAAACTAAAAATAATGATTTGATAAGAACACATATTTTACATAAGTTTAAATTGTACGTCTTCCTGTCACGTGTAGTTTTCTCCTTACCGTTCTTGAGGAAAATGTAGAGCAGGATGATGCGGATCTTGTCATATGTGCTGACGTTGGCGTCCAGCAGGATGGGAACGATGGCCCTCATGGGGTCTTTGATCTTCTCTCCCTCAGCATCTGTGCCCATAGCCAGATCCTGGAACAGAGAACATGGATGTCACTTTTGAATACACATTTCAAGTGTTCGCAAAAGCGTTTCATTTGCAATTGCAGGAGATTTATGAAATCAGTGTGTAATTGATATGTGATTTCCTCCTCCAGCAATATTCTCCTCTTTAAACTCTCTTTTTTTTCTCATCTCCTCTCACGTTTCCATACCGATCAGCTCTTCTTGTTTCTTTACACTCAGCCCTCTTTATCTCCTCTTGCCTCTCGCCTGCCCTCTCACCTGTTCGACGCGGCACAGCTTGTCCACTGTTCCCTGGTAGTGCTTCATACAGTCCTCAGCCAGCTGCAGATGGGTGGAGTACTGAAAAACACAGAACACACAGGGAGTCAGCATACACATTAACACACACACAGGAAAAATCACACATACTCATACACACACACACCTTGCTGAGCTCCTTCTGGTACTGAGGCATCTTCTTCAGCATCTGGGACAGATCCCTCATTGTGGTCTATTGAAACAAAAGCGAAAGGTCAAAATGTGATGATGTCGACTTCATAAGTTATAATGAACTAGAGAGCAAAATTAATGACAACGGATCTAATATGTGTTGGACTTTAGTCTCACGGCAGAGCAACCATTTGGCCATGCCAGTCAGCACTTGAAGAGTTTAGTTCTAAGAGTAAATGTCCACCACTGAGAAACAGAAATGGCGTAAAACATAAAGTTGCTCTGTTTGAAACTCTTTTCTTGATGAACGAGACCTAAAATGTAATACTGACTTGCCAACTGAACTGAACAAAAAATGGAAAAAGTTGGTTTTTATGCTAAATCAAGCTCAGGTTAGTTTTTTTCTAGTTTTTATGCTAAACTAAGCTCAGGCTAGCAGACTTTCCAGACTTCATGCTAAACTAAGCTAAGGCTAGTTGCTTCTGGTCTTTATGATAAAATAAGCTAAGGCGAGTGGTTTCTAGTCTTTATGCTAACATAACCTAAGACTGGTTGTTTCAAGTCTTTATGATAAGATAAGCTAAGGGTAATTGTTTCAAGTCTCTATGATGAAATAAGATAGGGCTAGTTTCTACAAGTCTTTATGCTGAAATAAGCTAAGGCTAGCAGTTTACAGTCTTTACGTTAAAATAAGCTAAAGCTAGTGGTTTCGAGTCTTCATGCTAAAATAAGCTAAGTCTAATTGCTTCTAGTCTTTATGATAAAGTAAGCTAAGGCTAGTTGTTTCTAGTCTTTATGATAAAATACAATAAGGCTAGTTTCTACAAGTCTTTATGCTAATATAAGCTAAGGCTAGTGGTTTCCAGTCTTATTGCTGAGATAAACTCATGGAATTCGCTTCATATTTAACAGACACAGGAGTGATATTGATGTTTTTAGCCAAATGTTTTGAACAAATAAAGAAATTATCCATCATGTAAGGTAACATTATAGTACCAATATCTTGGTAATACTGTATTTTCAGGCTGTACCTATCAACGTATAAACATTTCCTGTAGCAGCTTCTACTTTACCTTCTCCCCAGTGTTCATCCTCTTGCTGGCAGAAAAGTCCTTCAGCTGGCGTGTCACCTCCCTGATGACAAACAGTAACATATGAGAGAAGAGTTGTTGCATGACTTGATTCAGTCCGAACATATATATAAAGAGATAAAATGTGAAGAAAAATACTCACTGGGACACCTCGGCTATGTGTTTGTGTCTCAGGCTCACCCACAGGTCATCGTCCTCATGCAGCAGGACCTCCTTCTCACGGGAGTCTCCCATGCCACTGGTATCGTACCTGGAGAACATGTCAGCGTTTTACTACACAAATCGTGCCAACTGCATCTTTGGCATTTACCAGAATTAAAAATGCAAATATAGGCCTAAAACCCAAACGTTTTTCTATTTTGTCCTTTGTGTTTTTCCGTACTTGTAGACGTCGTTCTCGATGGGCAGCAGGTCGTAGCCCATGGCCTGGAAGGTGAGCTCATGCAGGACAGGAGAGACGGGGTCAAACGCCCTGTCCAGGATGATCAACTGTGAGCGAGCCTTATCTGGACCCTACAGAGAGGCAGACAGCACAGGTATCACTAACACACATATATGATTCTATAAATATACAGTACATTTGATCAGTTTTGCCACAAGAAAGACACAAACCAAATAAAGCAGGAATAAAAGAGACACTAAATGTGATTCTCCTGAGCTCACCTCTCCCATGGTGGGGTCATCAGCCTTGTAGGCGTCCAGTTTGTCCTGAACCAGCTGGGCCAGGGTGGAGTTGTCCTTGTACTCACTGACGAAAAAGACAGATGGATAGTCAGATGGGCGGACAAATGGAGGCATTGAAGGGTGACGTTGAATGACAGGAATAAAAAGATATATGTGAAAAGGAGAAGGGAGAAGGACAGAGACGACGGCACGCATTCAAGCAAGAAAACAAGAGGATGGGAAAAACACTGATCATAAAATTCTTTTCAGCATTTGGATGAGGGACAGCTCTGTCTCCGCTGCAGTTTTCAAAGGACAATGATCTCAAGAGGGTGAATTGTTACGGTAAACATGCTGAATCAGTCGAGTAAGAATTGTTTGATGACTTTTTAAAAGGGACACCGAGTGATTTATGAGCCTGTTTTGCACTCTATAACTGAAGAGCGGCACTACTGAAGCACTTTTGGTGATTTTAAACAAAGTCAAACGGGGGATCTTCAGTACTTCATTTTTTTAGTGACCTAACAAACACTGTCTCCCTCCACCATCACAGGCTAGATGCCAACGGCTATAAGAGCAGACGGAGAGGACTGAACTGTGGAGACATTTGTGATGACAGCAGGCATTACAGCAAGGTGCAAAGATGACGCTCCATGTGTGGAAAGCACAGATAAGGGAGACACATCGCAGCAGCCGCAAGTTTCACCATCCAAGCCTTTTGCCTCTGAAACCACCCTGTATCTACAGCCGCCCCTCAGCGGCGCCCCCTTGCTGCTCACCCTCGGTATCTGACGGCAGGGTACTCCTTCAGGGTGGCGCAGAGCGTGGCGATCTGCTCCGCCAGCCTCTCCATCACCGGGTTCTTCAGCTGGGTCTTGTGGGGGCTGTAGAAACTGTGGAAGGCGTCTGCGTTGTCCAGAGAGTACACCTGCACACACACAAAACATGGACACAGTTATAGCACTGCCTCAGCCAAAACAGTTTTGTCACCTTCCTGCTTTCTGCGAGCTTTTTCTTTCCCTGCAGCCTGATTGTCTGCGTACGTGACGCGTTGCTGCTGAAGAGAGGCGGATTTTGATCAACTGCTCTGCGTAAAATATAGCAGATCAGTGTGAAGAGGCAGCATGTTATCTGGCTGTAAAAACCAGCAGTAGGTGTTTTGATAATGCCAAACACAGCTTGAATACATTTCCTCTCCAGTTCTCTTACCTGTTCTGTTCCTCTCCTTCCTCTGTTTTCTTTTTTAATCCTCCTTGTCTCAAATCTCCTTTAACCTCTTCTCCCCTCTCTATCTCGTCTCCTCACCTCCCTCATTTAATTTTATTTCCTGATTCTCACTCATGTCCTCCTTCCTGAATTTAAAGGGTTTTCAGAATTCTTGACCAAATTTCCAACCCAAGCTTTGCAGCAAAGAATAAAGGTATGTTGTCTTTACAGTATGTGCATAACAAGGTCAATTCTACAGCAGTAACACACGATAAAAATTCAATATATGGAACATTTGAGACTCAGTTTCTATACCGCTGTGTTCACTTTCCTGCCCCCCTCCCTATTATTTTAAGTATAAAACTATTCATTTAAGATGTTTTAAGACTTGCAGGACCCTGGTCGACATCATTCTCTATTTCCTCTCTCCTCCTCTTTAAGCATCCTCTAATGTCCTGTTCCCTTCTCCTTTCTTCCTGTTTCATTGTTTCCTCTCCTACTTTTAAATTCTCTTTCCACCCTCTCACCTCCTCTCCTTTTTAATTTCCTTGCTTCTTTTCCTCCCATCTCCCTTCCTCTTCCTATATCTCCTCTCCTCTCCTCTCCTCTCCTGTCCTCCTTCTGCAATCCTCTTCCCTTGGTTGAACCGGTTTTGTCTCCTACTATCATCTCCTTGTTTCCTCTCCTTCCCTCCTCTTTCCTCTCGTGCATCCACTCACAACCACTCCCACCTTCCACCCCATCTGTCCTCGGTCACATGCTGCTCTGCAGAAAGATCCCTATACTGTTAGCCCGGCTACCATTGGCTAGCGCCTGCTGTAAAGATACTGAGTCATCCAATGGAGCGAGAGCCTCAGCCTGTGGGCGGGGCAATGAGGCAGCACTTTGCCTGGAGCAGAAAACCACCGACTCTGAATTAATCATAGTAGACAGGAGAGGAGCAAAGCATTGTGGGCCCAGCAGCATCTTCAGAATGGTGAGAGAGAGAAGGATGGACAGAAGGAGAGATGAGGGAGACAGAAAGAGATGGAGGGAGGGAGGGAGGCAAAAATTAGGGAGTATGGTTGGGGGAGGGAAAGAAAAATAAATAGATAAGAGGAAAAAATGAAAGGCTTGTTGTTGGACAGCGGCGAGAGGAGTGAGCGCATGCGACGTGCAAAGGCAGGGATGGAGGAATGGCGGGAGGGGGAGGGAAAACATGATGGAGGCAGGAATTTGGAAATACACCAAAGGGTGGAGGAGCAGGTGGGAGTGAAGGCAGTGTGACAAACGGGAGTCGTTGTCTAACAGTCTGGCATTAAACCGCTCCTGGTGAGTCAGCAGCGTTTTGCCAGGTGACCACTGGAGTGTGTATTTGTGTTTCTGTTATTATCCATCCATGACTCCAACAACCAATAACCTCACTGTTACTATTCCTGTCCATGTCCTTTACAGCATCTCTCTCCTCCCACCTGTCTTAATCGATCCCTCGCTGCTCGAGGCTCGAGCTCTCTATCTCCGGATCTCTCGCTGGTTTTCACTCACAGTCACTAACAAACAATAGAAGTGAACCCGCTTTCATTCATGGCCGACAAAGAGGAGAAGAGGAGGGTGAAGGGAAAACATCGAGGGGCCAGATACACTTCACAAATATCTCTTTTAGTCACATTCACAAAAAGACATTTGTCCATGACTATGTTTTAAAAATCATTGTTAAACTAGGCCATCACTACCGTCATGACCCAACATCATCACGCACAGCTGGATATTTACCTGAGACTCGTAGGGCAAGAAGGCGATGTTGATCTCCGTCAGAGTCTTGATGGACTTGGAAGCGCGACTCTTCACCAGCTCGTTGAACAGAGGATCAGGGCAGGCTGGAGGTGGTGAAATTGAGAATTATAACATTATAATTGTTGGACAGATTCTGATTCATTCATTCTCAATTACGGTGTAACTCCAAATACATAGCTTTTGTCAGGAAATAGATGATGTGAATTGCATTGCATTCACAGACAAATACACACTTAAAGAAGTATTTCACCATTAGAAAGACTGTCTGTTCATCAAACCGGGGTAGAACGCAGTAGAAAGATACAAAATCATTTTGAAATTGGTGCAATATGATCAAAAAACAGAGGTAAAAAGGGCTGTGGTACTTTTGGTCAAAAAGTAGAAAAATCTACATGGCACTGCACTGTTCCAATTAACACTCCTGGTGGGTGACATACTGTGAGTTAGCACTTGGTTTTGGCTTGTCTGGTGTAAAGCAGGAAAAAATTGTCAGCCTGGTCCCAGACAGCACAGAGCTGGATATGGGCAATGCAGTAATGGAAACTGGAGCCTCCCCTGTAAGATCTGTAAGAATGAGAGAGAGGCGGCTCTCCCGACTGTGGTTAACCATTGTTCTACACTGCAATGATATGAAGCTGGTTGAAAATCACCATTAAACACATCGCTTCGTGTCATTTTTGGTGACATATTTCATTGTCTTATGAAGTTTGTTTGGGTGACAGGATGTATCAGCAGATTCTTGTGCGAGCACCATCTGACATTAGAAAAAACAATTCTGACTGTGAGAAATGTACGGTAAAAGGTAACTGCAGCTTCATGATAGCTCTGTACCATTAATGGATATTAATTAACTATCACCTATCATCTATCACCGCTGTGCAATGCAAGAAAGAAAACAACAGTATTTAGCTTCAAAATATTATTCTCAGTCAACACAAAAGCCATAACAGCGATGGGAGGATCTCTGTGTACTGTTCATTTATCAAATTAGCCAATAGAATTAAAGACACACTCCCTGTTTTATTACAGCACTTTAAATTACATCCCCAAAGTTGTTTCCTGCTGATGCTTCGGAAAAGGACAAGACAGAAATAATCACGTGGAGCTTTTCAAACAGCACCGCCAAAGAAAACAATACCATCTTTAGAAGCTTAGAACACAAATAATTAAACATTAACAATAGTGAATTGAACTCTGCAACACAAATACGTTTCAGAACAAAGGAGACGGTGTATTACACACAGTCATGCTGAAGCACGTCTTTGTGTGTTTATACTCACAGTCAGTGAAGAAAACATGGGCTGCCTTGTATTTAGCTGAATGAGGGTCTTTGAAGTCACCGATGAGGGTGTGGACGGACTGAGGAAACAGGCGAGCAGAGTCAGACTGAAGAGTTCACAGGAGTATGTTCACTACTGCATGTGTATATCAGAGTGTACAACTCAGTTCATTAAAGCTTTATTAACATGGTGTTTCGCAGCCTTTATATAAAGAGTGAATACTCAAGCCAAATGAACATCTTTGAACATCTTTGTGTAACGATAAAGCATAACAAAATTGACCAAAGAGAACAAACAGATGACCACAGCAAAATATAATGGTTACTTGGTGAAAAAACAACTGACGTTGCCGTCAAAGCAGCAAAATAATATAAGAATAAAATAATAAAATAATAATAAAATAAGAACCCAAAACCTCAAACATATCCAACTGTGCTGGGCGTCTTCAAAAAAATGACAACTCTTTGTGTGTTTTCCTTTTCTTTCATTGTAGTTACACATTTATTTGTTAAACTTAATGTCATCTAATCAAATACACTTCTTGTCCTTTCATTTTTTCTGATGACTGGTTTGCAATCATTGTATCAATTATTGTATTAATGTCCAAACTATCTGTGTTTCATTGTTCTGTAATTCTGTACAACATATTTATGTCACACTTTAGGCATTCTCAATCCTGCTAGAGTGATACTGTGTTCATTTTGGTATAGAACATTTATTGATTTTTGCTATATTGCAGACGCTGACTAGCTTTAAACTAGACGAAACGGCTGCAACTACAATTTGTGTTCGTATCCAAATTATGGTTCAATGCATGCCACTGGGGAGAATAACATAAACCACGGTGAACAGAGCGGGTGTTCATGAGGGAATCAGGAAACCATTTAATAATATTATAAATGTTGAGATGTGAGTGGAGAAGTGGAGATGTAGAGGAGCTTCTATGGGAATAAAACGTAGGACAGGATAGTTAAAGAAGCAGCAGAAGACCCCAGAGGGGGATGTAGGCCTGTTTTAAAAATGTGTTGGACAGCTGTAACTGCTATATATATGATTTTGGTTGTAAATGCAAGGGAGTCATTAAGTGGGAGAAAAAAAAAGAGTGTGGTTTGGTGTTTGTTACAGTAAGAACTTGCAGTGTAATGTATTGCATAATAACAGTGACAACAAAAATCAATAAAGAAAGAAAACCTTAGTGTTCTGCCAAACAAATTAATCTGAATTTGAGAGAGAGCGAGAGAGGGTCTGTGCATGTGGTTTGCCTCAGCTGAGTAAACAGGCGTGTGTTTGGACACACATCAGCTTCTCTGTTCTCTGCTAAAAACATAGACCTGCTGCCATAGACACACCTCTGAATGTACACTATGGATGAGAGAGAGAGGGGGAGGGAGAAGAAGAGCATGCACACCTTTTCAGTGGGCGTAATCAGGAAAATGGCCTCCAGGCTGGGCAGGGGCTCTCGTCGCTTGTTGATGTCCTCCACAACTAGAAACACACACACACACACACACACACACACACACAGAGTTACACAGGTACATACACACATGTAACAGTGTGGGGAAATAAAGGCTGCGGCCACTGTTTCTTACTGGTGATGCCTTCTGTCATGATGTCTGTCATCTTGCAGCAGGACGACAACATCCTCATGCTCAGCTGGTCAACAATCAGCGCCTGGCAACAGGAAATAAGACGGTGACTACACAAACACACTTTATAACACGCTGCTAACATTCAAACAAAGCTGCACATCCATTTTGGCTGATGTTCACTGATGATATTGTAAATGTCTTTTAGCCAATATCAGCAGTCAGTTTTGTTTCACTGTTCAGAACTGTGTCAAACAAATGGAATGAAATGTGATTGAGAACATTTTTTGGTAAATATTGTGAATGTTTGGAATGTCCTGCGGTGGTCAGCAGGAAATGCTGCATAGCCATCAGATATCATTATTCATGACTGATTCCAAAGTCCTCGAAAAATATTTGACTAATAGATTATTTGGCAGCACCACTTATACCCACTTAGAGAAATGAGAAGGGCTTGAATTGGGCCACTGGCACTGAGCACAGACACGTTACATTTCGGTCCAGCTGTCCAATACTGTAATCACTCGGTACCGCAGGATGTAGTTAATTCAAGTGTTGAGCAGTTTCCTTCTCAAACATTCTTGGAGAAGGCAAG
Source organism: Sparidentex hasta (assembly GCA_030272975.1). NCBI lineage: Eukaryota > Metazoa > Chordata > Actinopteri > Spariformes > Sparidae > Sparidentex > Sparidentex hasta. Next base: position 8,993 of record JARJLU010010690.1, read on the forward strand.
AATGGCAGCTGGTGTGTCCATAATCCATAAAAAATATCAAGTTTACTATCATAGCAGACGAAGAAATCTGCAAATATTCAGATTAGAGAAGATAGAACTGCTGCTTGTCTGGCATTTTTGCTTTAAAATTACTTAAATTAATTGATTATCAAAATTGTTGCCAATGTTATGGATGCCCATATGGGACAATACAATAATATAATATAAACGCAAACTTGAAAGTGCAAATGTAATCTTACAATAGCATTGTAATTTTCAAAACATGTATGTGTTATCTGAGTAAAAATTAAGATGTAAATGAAAATTTTGAGGTGCTAGGATGACAAATCAAAATGAAAATGAATGATGTTTGAGACTTGAACTGCTCTTAAGTGGACGTTATTTGAATGTCAATAAGTAAAATGCTGCCCACAGTCTATTGCATTTACATTTACATGTCACCATGTTTTTCAGTGACAAAATTATTTTAAGAATGCAATTTATCAATTCAATCTTTTCATTTAAATTAAAACAGCACTTGTCGTTTCACTTTCAAAGACCAAACTGCTCTGAAGTGGAAACTAATCAAATATAAACTGCAATTTAAAAATAAAAATACAACATAGGCAAATAACCTAATTTTCAGTTTGCATAATTGGCAACTTTGCAGAAATTGAAATGTGATTTGAATTTAGTTCTGAGAGTTAGACATGTTAGTCACTGAAATATTTTGATGGATTTAGTCACAGCCCTTGACGTTGGCGCCCCCTTCTCTCTCTCACTCTCTCTTACCTTCCATTCTCCCTTCTTCTTCACCTTCTTGATGACATCATTCATAATCTCTGTAACAGAAGATAAAATAGATACCATGAGTTATCTTTGTGGTGCATGGGGATCTGACACGCAAATATGTTTTAATGTCTTTAGTAAACAGGAAATGCTCATGAAGAGGTGTGAGCGCGCATACACACACACACACACACACACACACACACACATACACACACCAACGGGTGCTTAAATACATAAATAGGTACACTCAAGGAAATATACGTCACGCATGTTTGGTTGTTCTGGCGTCTTTGAGCCCAGCAGGCTGGAAGATTTTGTACTCCAATTATTCAACGTTCCTGCTTGACCACACTGACGGATAACTCTGTGGGTTTATTTTAGACCAACGGGAGCTTTTTTTCTTCATTTCATTTTTTCTTTTCTTTTTTTCCCCTCAAAACTTTCAGTTAAATAAGATTTGAGAACAAAAGAGGGCTAAGTGACATTTTGGGAAATAATCACTTACATACAGTATACAGCATATACTACATATAAAAAGGTGCTCTTGATGAGCTCTTCCTTCATCTTAAAGAACACATGTGAATTCTCCACCAATCCAGTTTTACTAATTAAAAGCCAAAAGACATAAGACTGTAAAGAATATTTATTCCTCACATGAGGAGCAAAAACCTTGCCAATCGTTTTACCCACTTAATCCATCCATATATGCAATACCTGCTTATCCTTTAGGGTCACAGGTTGGTTATTATTATTATATTATTATTGGTTAGTGATAAGAAACAATTACTTAAGAACAAGAAACCAATAATGACGATGGAGGCAAACCTTTAAGTCCCAACTGCACAAACTGAACTGTGCTTTAGAAAAAAAAAAAAAAAAAATCTTAACTAGATTTTTGTGTCGTTTGCAAGTTTGAGTAATGTTCCACACCTAAATAAACATCTTCGTGTGTTTATGTTTCTCCTAGTAAAATCAAGAGCAAAACTATGTCAATTTATCCAGTAACTATCCCCTGTCAATGCTACAACTATACTGCTTTACTCAAGTGTACAGTAGAGAATTGTCAAAAACAAGTCTTTTCTTCTACGTTTGGGTTGTATCGGGACACCTGACTCCAGTTCAGCTCAACAATACATCGAGACTACAGTGGAAAACAACATTATACTGCTCTATTGGTAAAGATTTAAAAATCCCATAATGCAATTCCTACACTGGAGGATAATAACATGCGGAAGTCAAATACAGCCTCCAACAAGGTTAATAACCACAGATCTACACCAGTGGAATAAATCATCCTGATGGGGAGCGAACTCAAACGCAGGAGCTGTTGGGAGGTGATTCTGTTTTGTCCTCAGTGTTCTCAAAGATTCACAGAGGAATAATAATCCCATCCACTGCGAGGTCACGGCCTGATGGTTTTATTTGTGCCACAATACTGATATTAGCCTGATCAGTGTGCCAACCATCTGCCAGCCGTATTAGGATAAATCCATTTAGGGTGAATTACTGTTTAACATCACGCTGGATCGCTGTGAATGTAAACCACTAAGCCCTCCGGCCACGGCTAAAACCTACAGCCACACCGATACTGATGGATTACCACAGATTATAAGGACTCGTACAAAAAAGATTACAAAACACACATCAAATAATGACCAGGGATTGTGTTTGTGCCAGTCGACTTCTGCCTCCAAAACAACCAAAGGTAAATTCTTCCAGGTGATGGAGACACAGTAACAGGGAGGTGCTGAAGGTCACAAGTAGGATAGAAGACAGGATGAAATGACAGATAGATAGCTCGGATAGGTTAGGGGGAGGGCTGTATACATAGCTGGGGTTATTAAACTGGGAGGACGAGTTGAGAAGTGGGATTGGTGAGACAGAAGTGAGGCAAAGATGCTGCATAAGGAGTTCTGAAAATGAAGAATTTACAGAAGATTTGGTCTGTTTAACAACATGTTTAGCAGCTGGAGCTGCTGGAGATGATCAGTTTATACCCCTGAATTGTGCATTTACTATTAAAAATTACCCCACACCTTCTCAGTCATTCTGAGTTATGAATCATGTTCTTGGTTATAAAACTTAGAGCACGGGTGTGACAAAACCCATTGATTTCAATGTGTTTCATGCCAGTCTCTTGATTTTTATCTGAGTGGTTCACAGCGTTAGACCTGACAACCCTGCTGTATAACTTATACTGGAATTTTGGGGCCAAATGCTGATATTAGGGAGTAAGTAAAACTTGATACAGTCTACACCCACACATTTTTGTAATGATCCCTCAAATGTGGTTAAGAAAGCCTTGTGATAAGGTGACAGTATGTTATGGAGGCAGGATATGTTGCAGTGCAACAATAAACTTCCAGTGAACTGAAATATAAATCACCCGAGGCATGTAATGTTCTGTAACAAAAGATTTTATATCGGCACCCAACAGACAACTCATACACTAATACAATTGATACTGATATATTTATAAAAGGCAAATTAACAACCTCTAAAACCATCTGGCTGATAAACAGGTCAGGCTCTAATAGACCATATTGACACAGCAGCCATTTTCCTCTGACATCAAGCTGAAGGTGGGAAGCTCCAATGTTGCCCTGCCGCGTTCCAGGTTGAGAGTCAAATCGATGTAACGAACCAAACAGATTATCATTTCACTGCTTCCTGACTGATATGAGACTGAGAATACAATGGATAGTAAAAATCTGGAGGTGCAGTGGGTCATATTTCATGGTAAAACAACAGATTTGATGACCATAAGATAACAGCTAATGTTAGCATTTAACCATTTCCCCGCTTGAAACACATTACATGACATGATGTTAAAGGTGTAAATTAATTCTAAACCATCGACACACATCTTGGACACAGGAAGTACCGCCCAATTTCTTCACAGATTTTCACTACACATCATCTTATCAGGGGCGGCTGTAGCTCAGTGGGTAGCGCAGGGCGACCTTGCGATCGCTAGTTCAAATCCTGGCTCCGGGCAAGGCTGAGCTGCATGTCGAAGTGTCTTTGAGCAAGATACTGAACCCCACATTGCTCATCAGTGAGGGCCCTGCGATCAGCTGGCGACTTTTCCAGGGAGTACCCTGCCCTCGCCCAAAGACAAGGCTGGGATTGGCTCCAGCAGCAGCACCTCGTGACCCCATGGAAAGGGATAAGCAGTTACAGACCATGACATGACATCATCTTATCAGAGAAAACAATTGATAACAATTTGTCAGATTTCCTGCATTTATACAACTTGCAACCTGGAAAACAGCAGTAAAACATTATCTCAGCAGTTGAGCTTCCCACCCTGAGCATGACATCAGAGGAAAATGGCCGCCGTGTGAATACGGTCTAAAGAACGAATGGTAGATATAAGGTAAAAGGAATGATAGAAATACAGATACTGTATATAATTCATGATTTTACATAACCCTTTATGTATGTACTGTATATGAAAATGGCTGGAATGTAATTTGTCAAACCACTAAATAATTTTAAAAGATGCCTGTGTACTACATGATGGAAATCTGACCGAGTGAATCCTGAAACACTGACAGACAGACGATGCCCTACACCTCCATTGAGTCAGAGGAACTGTATCTGACCTCCTGTGGGACATATGATCTTGGAATAGTACCAATATTATTCTCACTAAATGACGGAGAGATTCCCAGACTCAGCTTCAGTCTATTTCCAGCATCTCTTCCTCAGTCAGCTGCTGTGTCAGCACAACAGCAGGGCCGGTACAGACCGAAGCAACACAAACAAACACTGACACGCTTGAGCTTTTATTTTACAAAGGCCTGAGCACAAATCTGTGCTAAACACTCAGAGCAACAGTTAGGAAAATTAAAGCTGATTCACTTTTGTTCCTAAAAAGTCCAATTGTTTTTCTTCCAGCAGCGGCTCCAGGCCACAGGATGAGACACCTCTCCAAACAAGGAAGCAGCGGGGATATCCGTCACTCGTTTTCCCCTCTGCAGCAGCTGATGTGTTTCCTCTTGTTCTGTGCTGCAGCGTTTTTCTGATAAAGGTTTTCTGACTAAGGCGGCTCCAGTCACTGGACTGATATACTAGTATAAAACAGTCGTTAAACGGATTTTTAGTAATTCTCTTGAGTTTTAATATATCACAAAGAGTCTATATATAACATATATAACACAATAATGTTGATTATACACTTAGGATCAAATAACACAGCATAATGTAACTGGTCATGTTTTTGATGTCCACTGTTCAATATTAGAAAGAAAGAATTATGAAAGAGCATGCTCTACTACTTTGAACAGCCACACTCTCATTTCAGTGCCGAGAATTAGTCTGGATTTACAGACACACCCTGTATTTCCACAGATATTCCCTCACTGTCTCTCATCTCCTGTATTGACCTTTACTGAGTCGTGTAAATAATGAAACTATGACGATAAAACAGTCAAATGCGTGCTGCACGTCATGCTGTAACCAGTGACTGAGAATGAAGATCAAAATCGCATCAGGAAGAGACCGTACTGTGGATTTTTCCTCTCTGACCTCCTGATAGAGGCACAACAATACAGGAACACACCAGCCTGACAGAAGGGAAGGGAACTAAAGAAAACACAGCGCAACAGCTGTGTCAACCTAACAGGCAGATTGGCACACGCACAAACACACTCCAGAAGAGCCTCCTCGTGCCTTTCTCTTCCAGTTTAACAGGATACACATCCTCATGGAGGCGCAAGAAAGAAAAAGAAGACAGCCTTAATCCAAGTGACATTCAAGTATAAAGAGGCAGGATCTTCTTTGAAAAAAAACAAACAAACTGACCACACACAATTCAACCAAACTGAGCCAATATTTAATAGGAAGTGTGATGTGACTGGGTCAACACGCAGGCCTGACACATTACGCAGCGGTGAGGTGCTGACAGTTTCTCCCTTTGCCTCGTCGTTCTCCCCCCTTCAGGGACTTTCACCTATGAGTGCATGACCCATTTTTTCTCTCGATCTCGGCTTCAACTGCAGCATCACTCCCGAGAGGATCCGACACGGCTGATCTTAAAGAGACAGGCGGACGTTTCTGCAGGCCGCGCGCTGAAAGACGACGACAGCCCTCATCGCTCTTCAGTTCAGTGGGTTTTACAGTCGTGCTGAAGCTTCAGTTGTGAGGTCTCGACTTAAATGAGACAATGCAAAAATAAAAAAATTTAAAAAGATGGTGGTTGTGTCAGTGTTTTACTCGTGGTGAGATTAAGGGAAAGGTTTACCAGTAGTCAACTAGAAATGTATCATCATGAGTTGCTAGTGATTCCTGCAGTTCAATATTGTGAGCAGTGATTTAAAATGATTTCACTGTAAATGTAACACTGTATGACAAAACCAATCTTGAAAGCCAGAGCTAGTGTTTGTTCACTGCCTGTTATTTAGACTGCAGCCTGGTTGGACAGGCCTGCACTTACATAACACCACAGCCAGCCCCAACCAGCACAAGTCGGCTCTAAACTAAAAAAAAACTCATGGAAGATTGTGAGATTGCAGCCTCTCTGGCCTCAAACATCCATCCAGTTAGAGGTCAGAGGTCACGCCAGCTGAAGAGGGGTGCAGGTCACCCAGCCATGACAGAAAACTGACTTGGGTAAACGGCCTTTCCCATGACCTGCACCTATGGGTGATGGTAGATTACATGCAGGAACAGAGAGAAGGTAAGCGTCATGAGACCTTCCTGCAGGTCTGTATGTCTACATGTACTGTATGTTAATGATAGTTAATGATCTCTGGTGACCGTGTTTGCAAGACGTCAATTGACTCTCATGCAGTTTACATATGCACACCTAGACAACAAGACAACCCTTTATATTTTCATAGGCAGTGGGCCTAGCAGAAAATAAAATCAACACCATACATATGTGCCCTTATCTATTTCGGCAAAAAACTGCGAAGTAGTGGTGGACTAATATATTTTTTTATCCCATTTGATTTGAACCATGAATGAACAAATATGATGTTTATCAATTGAAAACACAAGATCAGAAATAATCATAATTTCATGGCACGATTCAAATGGGATTAAAATAATCATTGTTCTGTTGAATGTTCACTCAAAATTCTGCATTTAATCACACCAAACCTCACTAAAGGTAACATTTTAAAGAAATGCTGCACAGAATAAGAACTGTTTATTGTGTAATGAGGACAGTGGCAACCAATTAAAAATTACTGTGCAAAACCTGGTGCTGTAACACTCCTACTGGACGCCCCCAGTTAGAATTATTTCAGCAGGTATGATATTATGAACCGTTTCTGATAAGAAATCTTTTGCATTTTCAATACAATTGATTCAAGACAAAACACTTATGGTTAAACTAAAGTGCTGAAGGGGATATAAACTGTTAATTAGTAAGGGAGAGGAACTGACAAACACCTCAAGGTATTTCATGTTAGAGACTCACGCTGGAGAAGCCTGATGCATATTTTGATATTTTTAGTGTGAAGTAAGTGAAATAAATTCTTATCTTGTGTCCTGGTATCTAGCAAATAAGACATGAATTTAACTATATGACAACATATTTGAATGACTCCTCCTCCACTATAGATTGAATGCATTAATTTATTCCAAAAAATGTCGTTTGGGGCAACTGGAAATCAAACCACAGTTCACCCTGTCAGCTTGGGGACACTGTGCTCTCAGGGCAGAGGTGTGTCGCTGGTTGTCTGATGGCAAAAACAGTTGATGATTTTTTACAAAATAAGGGGACTACACATGTACATACTTCATCTGTCATGTTTACATCTTTTATTTTTCATTAACTTGCGCTGTCCCATTTAAACAAACAATCTTCATTCCTAATAATGCAGGTGAAGCAGCTGTAGGTGGAGGCCAACAGTCCTCTAACACACTGTGATCCTCCTGAGGCTCGACACTCACTGGAGCGCACACACATTACGAGCAATCAAATTAAATCCCTGAACAATTTAATCAGATCCCTCTCTAATTATAACCTAAATATTCCATTTTGATTGGAAATGCAACACATTAGGGAAAAATAGGTTGCTGTTACTGCCACTTCCCTATCAAGATGGATCACTTATCCAAACAGTCACTGATTATTCATGTTATCTAACCTTTTCTGAACCATCCGGCTAGTTCGCCAAACAAAACAAACAGAGTCGAGCAAACAGGCCTCAAGTGTAGTGTAGTAATGCCATACATCCGCAGAAAGTTTAGATTTTCACGATTCTATTCATGCAAACCATTTCATAGCATGTATGCATGTTTTGCCAACTCACCAATGATAATCTCTTATTCCCAAATGTTCACTAAATCCTTCTCAGTAACATATTAAATCAGTGATTAAACTGTGACAGACTGAAGAAAGTATCTCACTCTTTAATCTCTAATAAGACTCTCATTTCAAAGCAGAAGTTGCGTTAACCATGCTCAGACAGCAGCTGTCTGATTGACAGCTGATTCGAGCCAATATGACCTCTATGCCTGCCCTAGAGCATGAGCCACTTAAACGCCAGCCTCCAGATGATTGATGCACAATGTGACCGATTAGAAATTTTAAACCCACCAACATATAGTTTAAATCCGTTTTAAAGACCTAACCTAGAAAATAATGCAGGTTTATGTGTTGTATGCATTTTGCTCATTAAATAGGCTGTTTCTCAACTTAAGTTTAACCTGTTTTTAACTATTTTATATGCATGAAGTCATGCAAATATGGAGATAAAGGACTATAATGAGTATCTGCCATGTGTTAGGTGTGCATTTTCAGCGATGTTGTTATTTGAACTTGCATAGTGTAAGACTACGTAATGTGGACCCACTGTGTTATCCAGCTAACAGGAGCAGTTACAAGACTTCTGAAGGCTTATATCTTGGATTAAAAAAATTAGGCAGATACACAGGGAACCAGTAGGAAAGCAAGCAATCCACTATGATGCTACAGGCTGTGACAACCTGGCTGGAGCTCTGTCTGAAGCGCTGCAGTCGACTCCAGCTTAATGCACAACACAGAAGCCTGAATCTATATTGTTCTGCATTTAAAATCCCTTTACAGTTCAAATAAAAACTTGACACCCTGCCATCATTTCACGCTACCTTTCCTCCATCTCCCTCAGTGTGCGTTTCCTCTTTTTGCTTGTGTCGATGGAGGACGAGAGCATCTTGGCCGACGCTGACTTGGCTTTCACGCTACGCCGATCGTCTATATGTAGCTATTTGTGTAACACGGTGTTAGATATGTCTGTACTCCATGTGTGTGTATGTACGTAAAAGGAGGATGGAGAGAGCAGTCACGTGCTGCTGAGGAGTGTGGGAGGAGGATGTCTGCCAGCTCTGACACAGCACTCTTCCTCAGTGAGAGAGAGGGGGGATTCATTAAGATCATGAGCAACTGTATCCCAGCATTAGGAAGCTCTATTTCAGCCAGCCTTTCATGTACTGTAACCACGGGGACATGACATTTCAGCATGGATTTATGGGGAGCGTGTGTGTGTGTGTGTGTGTGTGTGTGTGTGTGTGTGTGTGTGTGCAGCTTGTGTACTTGTGCATGGGTTTTTTACAGAGGCCCAGCGGCAGCAGGCACTGCGTCAGACACTGAACCCAGACGACGCTCTGGTTCAGTGATGCTTCCAAGGTCAGTGGAGAGCTGTTTGTGTGAATGTGTGTGTGTGTGTGTGTGTGTGTGTGTGTGTGCGTGTGTGCATGCGCTACAAAGTGCATGCACGTGTCCTTCTCTGTATCACCTTTTTCCTTCCTTCTCTTCCACAAGGCCAAAGAGGAGTGGATACACACAAGCCTGCTTCCAGATAATTCAAAAGAAGAGTGAACTGATCCATCACAGCCAATCAGATTAATGTTCATTTGCTACCACTTAAAGAGTAAAATGAGGATATATCAGTCTCAAATCAGTGCACTAGGAGAGAGGAAGTTGTTAGCCTAGATTAGCACAAGTAGTGGACAACGGCTCACCTGGCTCTTTCCAAGGATTAAAATAAACCACACCAACACTCTAAATTCAGTAAGTACTACGCATGAACAACAACTTGGTATTAAGGAGAGTTCACTTTATGGGTCCACACAGTAGCCTTCCCATGCTGCGTCTGCAGCTATAGCCCAGGTTTCCACAATCAGTAATGACAGGTTCTGAGTTTGAAATTAGCAAACCTGGTAAATTCACTTGCGAAGTCAAGACGCTAGGAAGCTGCCTCGTCCCTGCGCCTGGCTACTGTTTGACTTTGAACAGAGCCAGGCTAGCTGTTTCCATCTACTTCCAGTCTATCAGTCGAAGCTAGGCTAACCCTGTCCTGACTGCAGCTCTGTACAGACAGGACAGTGGTATCAGTGTCCTTGTCTTAATCTCTGCTACAAAGAGGAATATATTTCAACGGGTTCAAAGTCTTGCAGAAAAGAGAAAAAGAAACAACAAAATGTTTCACTGAAAATGATTCAGTGCCCAGGACTATTCTTAACTCAACTGGTTTCTCTCAGCACAAGACTTGCATTGATAAAATAGGGCTGTCCAGAACACCATTTTTGGGAGATCTGAAGCTTCAGTGAGAATAACCTACTAATATTCAAAGCTTCAGATTACATAGAACTAACTCAAACTTATACTGAACCATGAGTCTAATTGGAGACAAGGATAAAAGGGCAGAGATCGGCCGCCGTCCCCGCCTCCAAAGTCTCGAGAGTCAACTTGATGAGCGTTTGAGTGTGAAGCACTTGCTCGTGCTCGTAACAGCCTTCGTGCATACAGAGCAGAAAATGACCCTTCGTTGGATTTCAGGTGCGCAGGTTTTTGAGACTCTGTCATACCGACGCTGTTTCTTGCCCGCTTCATCAGTCTTTTTTCTCCTTTTCAAGCGACGCAACATCTCGTTTCTTTAAGTATTGATTTGCATGTCGTTAATCGTGCCAACTGTAGTTGCTTTAAATCACTTGGATCTGCCAAGTACTGAAGAAGACACATTTATTGTATCCCAACTGCCAAAATATTACACTGTGAAGATTACTATTTGGCAGTTATTCCGTAACAGTGTATCTGATATCGCCATGTTGGTGTTGTTCCTGGAGCATCATAATAAATGTTGCTCCAGGGTTATCATTTTGACTTACAAGCCAGCGACAAAGAATGCATTTAGAGCAAACTGTTATGGCTGAGTGGGTTTATTATATGACTCTTACTCAGGAGACAGGGCTCTGTATGCCATCTGGAACATATTGTTATTTCACTGTTCACTTGTACTTATTATTTCTTCTTGTCTTTCACATTTTCCATCGCTCTCAGGTTAGGGTTAGGGAACTATAAGGCTTGGTTAGGTTTAGGACAACATTTTTATATACACTCTTTCACAATGTTAACCACATGTTTTAAAAAATAGCTCCTCCCATGTGGATATTTATCTGTGTGGCATAGCTATCGCATGATTGCTCAGTTTCAGTGATGGTCCTGGTTCAACACCAACATATATCAGAGACAAACTGGCAGCTGACAAATCTGTTTTTGTCTCGAGTGTCCCCCCACCCTGAGTTTAGCCAGACTTGATCCTTCACACAGGAGAACAGCAACAAATATCCTTTACTGTTGTGGCTGTTAGGGTTAGGGTTAGGGTTCATTAGTCAGTTTTTTGGATTAGCTGACTGATGAAAAAAAGTGATCGGCAGGACACAAGGAGAAAATAAGAGAATATGTTGTTCAGGGTGGAATCTCAGTTCAGTAACCAGCTGCTGGTGACCCTCCTGTTTCCAGTCAGACTGATATTTCTTCTCCTCAATTTCCGCTAAATGGGAGCATTTTGTCTCTTAAGTGGACAAACTCATTACTTGGAGCTGTTATGCAACTGAAGAGCAGTTATGCACATGTGACAGCAACTGCAAGTAGAGGATCAACCTCAGGACCCTAAAAAGGAATAAGATGAAAATGAATGCTCAGGACTGGGCATTTGTGAGGCAATAATAATCTGTCTGTAGACAGAGAAGTCCCATGATGCTGTGTGGTGTCATTGGATTTACAGGATTTTAGCAGAAATGTAAAGTATCTTGAGTCATGAGCTACATATTTCAGTCGACTACAGCCAATAACAGACATTCACGCTCAGCTTTATCGATAAAGCCTTTCTCCCTTTAATTTCCAGAACATTCGCTGCAGTATGCAACTAGATCAATATCATGATAGGAAATAACTTACTATCTGATGAAAGTTTTTGTCCATATAACCCAACTCTAATGAATTAGTGCAGATACGTGATTGATTGTCTGCTGAAGAAAGAAGGATTGGACTGAACATGAACGCCTGTTCAATCTAATGAGATCCAGTCTAATAGCCTTGTATGCATTGCAGTTCATAGAGTGCGTAAGTGTTCGCAACCTGAATGTCAAAAACAGAACACCGTTACTTTTCACTGGTTGTAATTTACAAAAAGAGCTGCTGTACTAAGATTTTAATATCTCCCAGTCCGGGTCATCAGTCTGCTGCTGAGCTACTCATCATTCAGCTTTATTTCCCTTCTCCTGCTCTCTGGGACTGATGCTCACACACAGTTATGAAAGGGGAGGGTGATGCTGTGCTTCGCTGCCCATCCCCCTCCTCCTCCATCCTGGCTGCTACATCCACTGCTGCAGAGAGGACCCATGATGGTGTCGCCCTCCCTGTTTGCCCCCTCTGCCTCCACCAATCCCATCCCTGCTTCACCTCAGCCAAACAGGGCGCAGGTGTTGCCTGCTGCGTGCCTGCCTTTACCTACTGGGAGGCAGGCACGAGTGTTTACATCATTCTAGAAAATTCACTAGACACTGCGATCCTGCACGCGTCTGCCTTTAGTTTTACAAACTGGGTTATGTAATTGCCAGTCACAAGGAATTAGTAATTAAATAATGCAGAACGTACAGGAATGTTGGACATGTGAAGATGCATTGTGTAATGATGTAGGTGTGCAGATGATGTCTCAAAAGCTAAAAATGCTGCAATATTACAGAAAAGATAAAAACATGAGCACGAAAGTGACGCAGAACATGAAAATGATACGAATGATCAACCTTAATGCAGAACAAGCCAAACTATATCTCCTTATCACCTAAAACAATATTTTCCAACTTCACAGCAGGTCTGGCTGTTAGTAATTGATGGTATCCTATGATAACATGACAACATACTGCAATCAACACACGTTTTTTGTGTGGAACACTGACCTTACATGTGTGAATTTAACTTAATTCTAAATATTCTGACATTTATTATTAAATGTGCACTACGTAGTATTATTCATTTTCATACTCTTTGTTTTCCCGGCTGAATAAACTGAACAAAACAAACTGACGTTAAAGAACAACACAGTTTCATTCTGTTTTACTTTTTCATATGTGGCGGACCCTGCCACCTTTCTTGCTTCAAAAACAGTATTCTGGGGACCCTATGTTCCTCTTTGAGCAGCTTGTTTATTCACTCATGGGAAAAAAAAGAAGATATTTCAGAGTTATTAATATCTAATAAATATAAAATTCTGTCTGAATTTCTTCTCCAAAGAACAGACTCCACAACAGACTGTCCCGTTAATGGAAAACATTTATGTTTCTAACGTGATATTTTTACAGAATTTAAAGATATCAGCCATACATTCCCCAACTAAACGGACATATAATCTTACAATATGCATATAGTTCTCACCAGTGGTTCGTGCTCCATGTGGGAGGCCTGACTCACCACCCAAAGCCCAAACCTTCTCACCCTCTTTCATATCATAGCAGGGATGTACAGTAACTCTGCATGTGCGAGGAGATGGTTGTGTGTCTGTGTGTGTGATTGGGTGGGGACGGGGCCCAAAAATAGTGCAGCAGCACACATAACAAATTAGATACACAGAAATACAGAAATTCCGCAATCCTGCTGCCAGAGAGGGAAATATGACTCCAGACCCGGCTCGTGGTTTTCTGTAGTGGACTGTGAGGCCGGATCGATAACGTGAACAGCGGATATCGGATGAAGCACGTCCTGCACCACGGGCAGGGCAGCGAACATCGCGAGAAACGTGCAGCCGTTGACATGACTGCATTTGGTCTCGGGCACCTGGCTTCCTTCGCACGAACCGCCCTCTTTAACACTCCACACTGCAGGCCTGTCTGACATTATCACGACCACCGACACTTGCACCCGGTTGACCCTGCCGAGGAGGATCGCGCTGCGCCTCCATGTTCGGGCCTGCATCAGCACCACACACACACAAACACACACACGCGCACTCACACACTGCTGGCAGTATCACGTCTGAAACAAATGAGACTAATGACAAAATCAGATAGTAGCCAGTCAAGTCTACGGCGTCCTAATGGCACTGGATTGCACAGACCCGCTCTGATCGGTGGCGCAGCGCCAGCAAAGAGCACGAAGATGATGAGGATGAAGATGAGGACAGGGTATCCGCTGATCGTTACTGGACGGTAGCTAGTGCACAGATAATGCGGAATTTCTGGCATTGCGGCCTTTTCTTTTTCTTTCTTTCTTTCTTTTTTTTTTGCCAACTTTCTCCTCTTGGATCCGATCCGCCATTAGCCAGATTCAGCCGAGAGGCGCTCCGGAGTAGAATGGGTGTTTTACGCAACCTATTAATGCTCCATCAGAGGGGTGAGGCACTGCTCAAATCAGGGAATCCCACTGACTGAGAGTGTTCATCTCCTGTCATGTTATCACCAATAGCACTGAATCACATTATTGGCCAGTAATTAGCCAACCAAGGCGCGAGGAGCGGCTGTCTGCAGCGTGTAGGTGATGTTGCAGCGCAGATCGTTGCTGAAATAAGCGCTGTTTCGGGCTGAAGGGGCGTATGTGGGCTACATCTGCCTGCGGGGTTCTCTGCGTCCTCCTGGAGGACGATGCCTACGTGTTCCATCAGGGGGCTAATCACCGCTTCGTAAAGCCCGAATAACGTCTCCGCCGCGTGATATACAAAATTGCGCATCCGCAAGCGCTGGAGCCCGGAGAGACGGAGCAGCTTCCCTACAGCTCCCTCACCGCACGGCTCTGCCTTACAACACAGCACAATGGTACACCGACAGCACCACCTTCATCATCATCCTCATCCATCCTCATCCTCATCGCCCAGCTGCACTAGCTGACATCCGCATCCTGTAGAAAAAAAACACACTCTCACACGACACATACACGCGCAAGCAGATACAACCGTATATGCGCGCCGCAGAGGAGCATCTCACCGCATTTAGTAAAATAAGAAATATAATAATCTTACTTTCGCCGACCACCGCCTTTAATCCGATAGGTGCCATGATGCTGCTGAGTGTAAGACTGAGCGTTCTCCCGCTGCTTCCTCCCTCTCTCTCTCTCTCTCTTCCTCTCTCTCTCCTCTGTGTTCACCTCACACCGCTGCGGAGGAGCCTCCAGTTGGAAACGTCACCGCGTATCCTTCCGCATCATCCTCTCATTGGTGCTGTCGCACGTTTGACTCGTACTATCGCCACTCATTAGCTTAAACACCTTCTTACTACAGCCGTGCAGGCCGTCTGTGCTCCAGTCCGTCGTTAATGCTTATAGAGAATCTAACATGAGGTGATGTATTTTATAGCCTGCCTTCCAGGAACATGCAATAAAATATAGCATTTCTAGGTATAACCATTGAACATCAAGGGGAACAAACCCATAAATATTAGTGAAATAAATGGAGATTATGAGGCTGCAGTTATTGGTTCTTGTCATTATCCGTTCATATGGCTGTTATATAAAGTTCCCAGAGCCCAATGTGATGTCTACAAGATGACTTGTGTCCCTGAAAACATAAAAAGCATAAATGTATTCAGCTGACAGCAAGACAAACACAAAATGCTCCTGTTGCAGAACTTGAATTTAATACTGGCATTTGTGCCGGATAAATCAAATGACTCCTCTGTGGGATCCGTTCAATAGTGGAAAAATATCACAAGCTGCTATTACTGCTGTCACTGATGAAATGTAACTAAATGTAACTAACTGAATTTAATCAATTTATTGTGCAGATTATATGCTGGATCAGAGACAAACTGGCGTATATTTAAATCAAAGTGTTACCAGATAGAAAAACAAAACAAAACACATACATGTACGTATATGTGCGATTTACTTTTACTCGTAATTTTGATGTTGAAGTCAGCTCTATGTCATTTTTTTTTTTTTTTTGATGGTTAAAGGATAAGTTCACCCAAAAATGAAAATTCAGTCATTTGAATACTTGCACTCATACAAAAAGGAAAGTCAGGTGCACTCAGCTCCTAAGATGATTTACAAAAATGTTATTAACACAACTTCAGACCATTTCAGCATTTATAATGCTGAAATTTGGGGTTGAACAGAATAGTGACATTCAATTTTTGGGTGAATTTATCCTTTAAGTCTGATACTTTAAGATTTTTATTCAGGTCTGACTTGTGAGCCTCATTCATGGATTTTCTTAACCACATAGAGAGCTAATGGGGATCCAAATGAACCACAAACTCCTCACTCCTCCTCAGCAATATGGTTGATGTGAATATTAAGAGAACGTGGCATCAGTCAGTGACAGTGTCGAGGATGTTTTGTTCCATTAAAGGTTCAATTATTTGCTCTGTTGTCATTATTATTATTATTATTATTATTATTATTATTATTATTATTATTATTATTATTATTATTATTGTTGTTGTTGTTGTTGTTGCTACATAGAGATTGTATTGTCTGATTAGATTTGTATGACGGGTTGTTGTAATGAAGGAGGGTACTGAGGTCTCCTGCAGTTTTAACCGTGCAAGAAACAAAGCGTCCACAAGGGGGCAGCATGGATCTTCTGCAGGGAAACACAAACACAAACACTGAGCATCATGGGAAACTCTTATTTTCTCACAGTGCAAACCTCTGATAGTATTCAGGCTAAATCTGGCTTCAGTGTTCTGTTATAGATATTAACTTAAATCCCAAACTATTTTAAAAATGAGCCCTTGGATGATCTTCATGAAGCAAGCGGTACATGGAAGATGTGTTTTACATGTCATATGACTAAATTACACATGTATAGAAAGTTGGATTAAACACACACACACACACACACACACACACACACACACACACACAGTGAATAGTGAGTAGTTGTTCCTCTATTAAGCTCCTGGTTCTGGCCACACCCTTGGCAGGGCCGACTGAACACGTTGGACCAGTGATGACTCCCAGAGGGTGTGTCCTCCTGCCTCTGTGAACCAGGCCAGTGTTCACCTCCTCCTCCACCTCCTCCTCCTCCCTCCTTGTTACCTCGCCTCAGTCCTCCTCCTCTGGACCTCAGAGACTCGCAGCAGCAGCAGCAGCAGCAGCGCCGGAGCCGTGCGCCTCTCAGGGGGGAACTCAAGCATTTTCCCACCGGCTCTGCTCGGATATTTGCCACTGTTGGAAATACCACCGACACCTATTCGCCCTTGACTACAGCCCGTGATCAGCCCGGATACCTGCAGATCTGTTGAGGCAGCCGTGTGACCATGGGGGACGTGGTTTCCTCTCACCTGGATGAGAGCAGGCGGGAGATGATTACAGGTAAGAGATAAGTGTCCCGGCGGCAGCTGGAGACAGTCTCCCACACACACACTGGAGATCCGCTGAGGGTCTTCTGCTCAGATTCACTTTCATTCATCAAGTTTTCAACAGCTTCATTTAGTTTTGTTTTTTTATCCTTCAGCTGTGTCCTTACTATAGATTCATGACTTAGTTTTATGTCTTTCAAACAGTAAATTACTTTACAGTTTGCAGCAAATCCAGCAAAACAGCTGTAATTATATCTTACATCTGCTATTCTTTCTCTCCTCTGTCAACATTATGTAAAAGCTCATAACTTAATGTGAAGGTCCTTGAGATAAGTGTTAGTTGATGGGTAATGATTCCCTTGTAAGTCCTCATAAGACGCTTATTAAGATTTATAAGACTGTGTAAAGATGACAAGTGCTAATGATAACACCTTATAAGCACAGTTTGCCTTACAAACTATTACATTCTTATGAGCGTCTTATGGTTGTTCATAATAGCGTTACAAACAACTAGCTTGCCTGACATGTCAGTGTTAAACTTTGCTTAACTTTTGTCTTGCTTCATTAAGATTAATGCATTATTAAGCATTTGTCAACAATTAACTTTGCTTTTGTAGTAACTGGAGCAACATTGCTCAGTGAGGTTAACAGCCATTATAATGGTTTCTGTTAACAATCTGAAGCGTTTATTAGGACTTCTAACTATAATGTCTTATATGTTTATTATAATGTTTATTATGCTATTACTGACACCTGTATTGTGTTGTTGATGTTAATAGGCATCATATAAAGACATATTAGGGCCTTATTACCTATTAACCAACTCAATGATCTTAAAGGAAAGGCTCATCCAAAATTAGAAATCCAGTCTTTATCTACTTATCGCCATGCTGGTGGAAAATCGGGTGAAGGTTCGTAGTTCACAAAACTTTTCTGGAGTGCTGCAGCATCTACTGAAGCAGATGGGGACTTGTTTTAAAAAGGAAAATAACATCAGAAAAGTCACACAAAATGGCTCCATTCCACTTGTCTGGCATAATCCAGAAGCTCTGAGATTTCATATTGATTAAAAAAGACTTTATTTACACCCTGTTAAAAACTGAAATCCTCACTTTAGCAGCCAAGCTATCAGCAGTAGCACACAGCCGGTCTGCAGCAGCCACACAAGCTTGATCGTGCATCGGGGGTGTCAGTAACCTTTTTCAGATCAGTTTGGGATCTCGGGGCTAATTATGCTGGATGAAGTGTATGGGGCCATTAAGTGCTTTGTTTTTTACGCTTTAAATCCCCTTCTACTTTTAGATGTTTAGGAGAATGCTGGGATGCTGCTTTGCTGTGAAGCTCCAGAAATGTTTTGTAGACTAAGAAACTTTTAATTTGTGGCTGGACCTCTCCTTTGATATATA
>JARJLU010010691.1:0-26348 GCA_030272975.1 Sparidentex hasta
GTGTGTGTGTGTGTGTGTGTACACCAATGCAAGCAAGTCAGCTAGGTAATCTGACAACTAACACACACTTACCTAAAATGTCAGAGAAACAAGGAGGAGTTAGGATGAGAAATAGAGGAAGAAGCTGGCACAGAAAAGCCCTGAATGAATGGATGGTGGGAAAGGAGGGACGAGACCGACTTTGAAAGAGGGCAGGAGAGAGAGCGATGGATTTATGACCCCGTGAGAAAAAGAGAAGCTTCATCCAAAGTCCTTTAGTTTTAGGGCCTTAGTTAATCACAGGTTAATGAGCATGGAGAGGGAAGCACACAGAGAGCAGGGGAAGGGGAAACAAATAGGAACAAAGAGAGAATGGGGGCAATGAAGGATCGGTAAAAAGAAAAAAAAATACTTTAATTGAGATAAATTGACAGGCAGCCAGAAAGGCTTATCATGTGAAAGTGCAGGGGATGAAGAGGGTGAGATAAGGACAGATGACAGATCAAAGTCCAAGGGGAACAAAACATAAGATAAATGGGAGACATGCCAAAGACAGATGAAAGTGAAAAGAAAGAGGAATAATAAAAACATTTTAGAGGACAGGAGAGCTAACATCACAGCAAAGCAAGAAGAGACGAGGGAAAGTGAAATTTAAGAGGGAACTCCTAACCAAGAATTTCCAATATGGCTCTTTTGTATCATTTCCTGGTCTTGAAATGTTCTTTCTTCCTGGTTTCAAAGTTAAAGTTGAGGCGTTATGTTGTACGCACTGTTAAAGAAACAATTTACCCTGTATGATGAAATTCTTCCTCTGCTACTACTATTCTGCTACTGCTATCGACTATTCAAGAAAATGTTTGAATTATCCTAAAAATATTTTCAGTATCTAAGAATGTTCACAGTGTCCTAACTCTGATTGAAAAACATTACACATGACAATGAACTTTAGTCAACACCTTCCACAGGGGCATGTAAAAATTGACTTGGGTGAGAAGTTTTCTGTACTACTTGGCCGTCAAGTGAAAAAAATAATAAAATGAAACAGCTGAATGTTGAACCCAAGTCTGGTTCACAAAATGCGTGGTTATCTCGCCAACAGTTAAAGAGATATTTCAGTTTTTACCAAAATGGTGAACCGAACAACTGACCGTCACTGTCTACAGAGTGAAGCTAGAAAATGATAAACTTCAGTGTTTTGTCTCAAACTCCACGACTCTTCCTGTCTGAAGAACACTCCTGACGCCACTGGACCTCAAACTCTAGGCTAAGTTAAAGCCTTGCTCGGCTACAAATGTACAGAGCAGTGGAATGAATGGGATGGTAAAGAGGGTTAGGAGGAGGTGTGTTTGTGAGAGCCAGGGAGAAAGAGCAAGACATCTATAGGGTCGTGAGAGAGAGATGAAGACGAGGGAGAAGAAAGACACTTAGACGATGAGGTCAGTGGATGGGAAACGACGAAGCAGAGGGAGAAAGACAAAAAGTGAGGGAATGAAAGGGGCAGGGGCAAAGAATGTGAAGAGTGTACACAAATACATGGGACCCCAACACATAACCACGGTAACCAGGCCCTTAATTTTAACCCCAGCTGTTCTCGTTACCATGGACACCTCTCAATTAGGATCCTCCCTCCATCCTTCCGCACACCATCCCCGTCCTCTGGACTTTTATTGAGGCACTTGACCCGAGCTCCTGAAAAAGCCGTAATTATCAGGTTGTCAGAGACGTCCGCGGGTCCTCGCTGCCATGACGTCAACGTTTACATTCAGTCTGGTAAAGGTCTCAGGCCTCTTCTTGTATAGGTTTGGGGTTTCTTTTGTCTTTAGCTGACATCTCAAGATGACACATGCTCACTGCAGAGAGTACTTCTGTTACCTTTAAGTTAAAGGTGATAGAAGTACAGGCTCTAACCTTTATTCTTATTGGCTTTAAGGGCTTTCACCCTTATACTTCTAATACATGTTTGAGTATTTCTACTGCACCTCAAAGTAAATCAGGATGTAAGCAAAAGACATCAACTTCGATATTAGTGCATATTGCTGAAGTGATTTAGTTGAAAAATATGTTTTTCTGTATTAAAAATAATGGACAAAAATATGTCAAAATGCTAAGCTGACTGGTCGGCCCACAGATAAACACTGTTAGATCAAAAGAAGTTAAGCAACACATGTGATTAAGCAGACATGAATAATTTATCAAGCAAAAGTTGAATCTTCTCAAATGTAAAGATTTGTAACATTTCTCTGTTTTATATATGATTACAAGCTGAGAACATTTGGTTTGGGCTATTGATTAGACAAAAACAATGTAACCTGTGTTTTTTTGCTGTGTTCTAACATGAAATAATTGAATACGAAGCAACAATTACTAGTTGTGGTCTGAATGTGCTGCATGTTTTCCTTCCATTAGCAGAAAAACATCATCATTGTTGTTCAAGTGCTGACTTGTGCGAAGCCACTTAACTGGATGTCACAATCTGAATCCTCCCCAAAAAATACTACATTAGTATCAGCAGTTCTGCCTTTCATTCAACTTGATGTCTTAATAGGTACGGCGATAAAACTGTCCTGAAACCAGCTTGTTAAAAGCATCAAGTAGCCTGGATGAACTATAAAAACTCCCTCTCAGTCATTACAGACTTTCACTGTTGTGTGGATCCAAAGTTTGGTGGGCTGTAATTGTGTGTGTTGTGCTCAAGCAGGTGTGAGGTTGCGGGTGGATTTCAGGTTCTTTCACAGTCACTGGAGCTGTCAGTGAGTCAGTTAATGCTCATGTGTGTGACAGAGTGTGTCAGACAAACAGTCGACTATTGTGTGTTTGTGTGAATCCCAGTGACGAAAAGGCAAAAGGAAAGCCAAAGACCACCGAGCCCGACGATGAAACAAGAGGAGAGAGGAGGAGTGATCATACATCAGAGACAGACAGAAGCTTCTCTTTCAGTCCCACTAATGACCCGAGGTTGCTTTTCCACCTCTTGGCAAAGACCTTTTTACTGTTTTCACACTCTGTAATGACACACGCATACCTACATAGAAAACAAATAAACACAAACTGCAGCTCTTTACACTCTGTGGCATAGCAGGAAATGAAAGAGATCTTGCTTAGCCTGGAGGCTACGGGGATGTTAACTGTGCCCTGCTGGCACAACAACTTGGAAAGTGATCAATGACAGCGTTAATTGCTCCACATTGCACAGGTTCATAAGAAAGTCAGGTATGTTAAGACTAAGTCTTGTTACATAAAGGGACAGTAATCCTTTTTTAATGAGCTCATAGGGAGATGAGTTCAAGACCGGTATTTGAAAATTTTATGGAAAAGGGGGTTTGGTAAAATGTAACTGATGCAGCTGCTGGTGGAGAAAGGGAGGAGAGTAAAGGTGTGAGACAAGGTAATAAAAGAACAGAGGACAGCAGAGGTCAGATTTCCGTGGAAAAGGAAAGAGAAGGGGTGCCATGATAAGACCCCAACCCCCAAGTAAAAAGTGATGACATAGACTTCAAAGAGAAAAGCTTATTTAAAAGGAAAATTCCGGTTTATTACAATCCAAGTCATATTTTCAAAGCTGTGTGGATTATCTTGGTGATAATTGGTTTTGATAAAGTTTGTGTAACGATCAGACAGGTTGAAATCAGGCCAACTACAGCTGCAACAGTAAAAACAGCAAAATTGACCGCTTTCAGCAACTGTAAGGACAGTAAAGAGAATAGCTTTAGGATTTGGACGGACAGGAAGCTGACCGAAACAGAAATTCCTCTTAGTTCAGTATGTTATTCATGCAACTAGGAATCTTTCAGTCAAAACAATGTAGAGTGTTGGAACATGGGAGTCATTGTATTTGTTATTAAACAACCACCCTTGCCAATGCAAATCTATCTTTGTGGCTCAGACAGAGATGTTTGAAATAAGGTAAGGTTTTTTTTAATAAATGTTATATTTATCTTCCCAGCTCAATATCTGATACTGTTCCAGCAGTTACAGTGACAGGCAACAAAATATAAAACAAAGGTCTAGTCACTTTTCTTGTGATATGCTTGTGCAGAAATGTTACATATATGTACGAAAATAATGGCAGCTTTTACTTGCAGCGAAATGTTCATAGCTGCTATGTCTGTTAGAATTGGCTGCTACGATTTCATTAAGGTGGTCGGGGAGAGAGCGTGTTAACAGACTTGATTAATTGGCGTGGAGATGTTCTATCTGCACTTACAGTCAATGTTCCTATTGACTGCTGGCTCAGGCCTTTGGGCCCCACCAGCAGATAACGAGTAGACAGAAGGCCTTCAATAAACACAGGAAACAGCTTTTAAGTGCTTACAGATCGAAGCACAAAAAGGCTGGGTGGAAGGACTGAATCAGGTCAGCCTGTCACGACCGCTTCACAAAAATCAGACAAAAGAGAGTTAAATAGTTGGAAAACACACAGGGGATGCAGAGAGAAGAGAGACACTGATGGAGATGAAATGAGAGAAGGGGGATGTAGAATCAAGTCCACATGTACATAGTCATAACTTATTTACCCACATCCACACACACCTCCACAAACAAAGGCTTGCTCCATACCCCCACCCTGTACACACAGCCTATGTAAACTGCGTTAAGATTATCTGAGCTTGTCCACAACCAAACACACATACGCAGCAAGAAGAGAAATCCCAGTGTCCCATTTCCAGTGTTGAAGCCGCCCTTGCAGCATCACACCATGTTCCTCTCACTTCAAAGGCTCTAAAAATATATTCAAATAAAACTGCCTCTATCTTGGAAATAAACCTGAGGGCCAAGGCAAAGAGGGCAGACATGGTTTATATCTCCCTGGCTGTGAAAAGAACGTCATCAGATAATCTAGAGGCAGTTTTTTCTTCCCGGCTCGCACACACACATTCATCTCTCTCTATGTTTTCTAGCTTTTCTAAGATCACAGCACATAAAGCATAGACCTCAGGGGTCCTCAGACCTAAGAGCAGCCGGCTCCGTATCACGCCGAGATAACACTACGTTTCCCACGCTGCCCCCTGTCTCCAGGAAGTGGAACCGGTTGAGCTCTTCAAGGTGGAGCCTGCGGGGCCTGATGGAGTCTGGGGACACCAGGAAGTAAACAGGAAACAGCTTCTTCTCACAGCAACAGCAGGAGAAAACAATATGGTGATAAAAAGACTGTGATGTAATTCTGTTTGTGGCTGATTGGTTCATATTTACACACAATGGAATCTTGAATATGTAAATGTATTATTAATGAATAAAGACAAAGGCTTTTAAGATATACATCACTGAAATTAGATTTTGTTAACTGATATTATAACTCTACTTGATGTTACTCAGCTCCTGTAAATGATCCAATGATAAATACCATCATCAATGTCAAAGTTGCACAATACATAACATTGATTAAACAGAATCTTTGGTTGTTTTTGCTTAATAATCTTAACTTTTAACAGCCAGTTTTTCCTACCACAACGTAACTGACGACACTTGCATATCCTGACAGGCAAACAAATCGTTTAAACTGAATCATACAGTAGGAGATCTTAATATTTCCCAGTCTGCTTAATGTGTCACTACAATTAGGATTCTGTTCTGACAACTGAGTTGGCAGATGAGCTGAGTAATGCTTCCCCTCAGGGGCCTCAAGAAAACAAGGACACCAAGTGTATTCAAATATAGTAGTTTCATAAGCTTTTACAAGCGATAAACTGATGTCCCAGCTTAGCACCCACAGTCTTGTTCTTCACTGTCACAGAGAGCCCATAATTCCCATGCTGCAGAAGCAGAAAGATGAATAATTAAACAAATGATGTGTTGGTAAATGTCCATTTAAAACAACTGCAGATCATGGTCAAAGATGGAACATTATCATTATTCAATTACATGGCAGTCTAAACATTTTGGCTCTCAGACCTCCATCACTTGTCTATGACACAACGTTTGACCCCTGAATCAAGGCAACTAAAAATAAACTCTCATCTATTCTGCCTCTCGTTTCCAATCCAGAAGCTATAAATCATTAACACGACAAACTGTTTAGACAAGCGAAAGAGACTCTAATCAAAGAGTTCACTGACTGACAGGCTGGTTTCTGTCGGAATGATCATCAGTCGCTGTATATTCATTTGTGAAAACTAATTTGACAAATTAACATCTTTAGGGAATGGCATACTTTATCAAAACACTGTGTTAGATCTGTTTACATCCAAAGTCAATTCAGTATTTCTCTACAGTTTTACAGTGGCATTATAACACAGTAAGTTAGATGTCTCTGTAAACTCTAACTTTTTGAGGGATGTAGATACACCTGCATGCACCCACAAACTCAGGTAAATCAGGTCAATGTTGGCTACATGTTGTGCCATTTGTGCACTTCCATGCCCATGTGAGAGCCTAGATAACAGATAAGTGGTCAGTATTGGCCACAAATTACGTAGATGTGATTAAGGCTGATAAAGCAATAGTGTTCAGGTAAATGGAGAAGGACAAAGGACCTATCACTGCAGAGAGCTGAGCCACATCAATTTAAGCAAACTTGAGTTCATTCAAGGAAACAAAATGGATAAAGTGTATGTAAACAAAATGACTGCGCACAATAGAAACAGAGAACAACGCTGACCTAAACAGTTTCCCACAAGCATTTAATCAGGGGAGGAGGAGGAATTTAATGACCAGCTCCACAAGACAATTTGGTTAAACTGCATGAACTCAAGCCTAGAGACTAATGAAGTTTTCATCCTTGATTAGTACTGAGTTCCTCATCATTCCTTACCCAAGACATCCACACTCTGAACCACGGTGATGCCAGCCAACGTTACTGAGAGAGACAACCTGGGACTCACAGAGCCACAGTGATCTGTGCAGGAGTGCTGTGACATTTGGAATCATTGTGCCTTGACCTTTTGAGTTCTCTATCGTGGCTCTGCTCAGGGGGATTTCATGCCTTGAATGAGCAGCAGGTTAATGTAGGTGGTGTTGATGGAGGCCTGGTAGAGTAAGGTAGATGTTCACTCACATTGTATCAAGTCTACACTGTGGGAAAACACCAACATCAAGCTAACTATTTAGTTTAAAAGGACAAATAAGTCATTAAGTGTAATGAGTTTAAAATGGGATAATATCAACAGGAGGAGAGAAACTGCGAATCCTATTTAAGCTGTCTGTTAAAATTATAAAGTGTTTATCAGGCATATTAACTCTTGCTTTGTCTTGTCTTTCTGATGGAATAACAACATTTAACATTCTGTGAAAAAATGCTCCTTCACCACTGACACTATGGCGAAGTCACAGTCAGCTTAGCTATATGTAACAACTGGAAATGAGCAAACAGCTAGCCTGGATTTATTTGAAGATAATTAAATCTGCCTACCACCACCTCCAAAGCTCAGTAATGACCACTTCTTGTCTGTTAGTCATGGTAGCTTCCCCCGCCCCCCCCTTTCCAGTCTTTGCTATGCTAACCTAACCCTTGCCTGGCTATACTGTCACATTTAAACCTGCCTGGAGAATGAACTGTGAATTCAACAGTTCAACAACTCTTTCAAAGCACAAATGCTACACTGCAACCAAAAGGCAAAATCTCCTGTAGTTTTCTCTCTACAGCTGCAACGACTTATCGATTAGTCATCAACTATCAAATACATCAACAAATGTTTTGATCCGTTACAGAAAAAGAAAAGTAAATATTCTCTGATTCTAGCCTCTTTAGTAGGAACATGTTCTGGTTTCTTTACTCCTCTGTGACAGTAAACTGGTATCTTTGGTTCATGGACAAAACAAGACATTCGAGGACGTCATCTTGGGCTTTGGTAATCACTGATCAACATTTTTAGCCAAGTGTTCGCAAGATGAAAATAATCAATAGTTGCAGCCCTCCTCTAAATTCCTTTCATTTCCCTCCAATTTTCTCTTCCCTCTGCTCCTCCTCTCCGTTTTCACCGCCTTGTTCCTTCGCCTACATCCTGCATTCACAGTGTCACACAGCTCACATCAATACCACACACACATACACGGTAATTACATGCACAAACTGTACTCTGCTCTGTGTGATTATAGGCCTGTCGGTTCGGGGAGAGGGTTGTGGTAAGTGAGTCAAAGCTACAAAGACGGTGCATGTAAGTCATGCAAAGAGAGGTGGCCATAAAGTGTGAACAAGATGTGGATGAAACAAAACACTCAACGTTTTTTGAAATATGTTATTTTGTGTGGTTGCAAAGTGCATTGCATCTTTACAATTTCCTTTGACCTGAAGTCTTATGCTGCAACTAATCAATAAATCTATCCTTTGGAGGGCGCTACAGCCTTACCAGCAGCATTCAGGGGCTCTGAGGGGGAGTTGATGGTAGATGGTGTCGCAAAAATATACTTGCATATGTTTGAATGCATGACAGTAAACACTTCAGCTCAGCCAGTGAAGAAATTGTGGGGTGGCGCCCAACTGGCATGATACTGATAAACAGCACTGACTGTAAAAAACAGATAAACAAGAGAACGCTTATCATACTCAACACATCTGGGTGACCGCTACTGAAAACATGTCTGTGTGTGTGTGTGTGTGTGTGTGTGTGTGTGTGTGTATGACACTGGGCAACAGGGTCGCCCAGATTTTGAAGACATCGCCAATAAAACAGTAAAAATTGAGCCTCTGTGTTGATGAGGATCCAACATGCTGAGGTGTTTCAGCAGCTTCTGGATGCTCAGCGGCCGATCACATCGCCTGGTCTGCCCCTCAGAACTGCTCCATTACACACTGACACAGAAAACCCACACATCTCCTCCATTTACCTTCCTAAAATAACTTTACTCAGCCCTATAAAAACTCCATTACATAAAGATATTATTAGCATGAATGGCTCCATGTATTCAGAATTATCAGGCCCTCTGTATGCACCTCTTTAATGGATGTTACTGGATGACTGGATATATTATCACTTCTTTATAGAATTAACACAGGTGAAAATTGGCAGTTGTGCTCAAATGTCACAAAGGTTCTGCCTCATCAGCCCCATGTGGTCATTAAATCTATCACAGTCACGGTGCTCTGTGATACATTCACACTTAATGCATAAGGTCATATAATGTTCGACAGATCTGACAGCACTTTGAACTGACTTATTGCAGCAGGCCAGGCCGCTGCTCTGATGTTAGAGATGCTGAGATTGTCTTTGCAGAGACGAGGTGAGATGAACACAGAAAATACATGAGCCAAGAATAAATAAGCCACCATTTTTACTCTGACCATTCCTCCCTCTGAGATTCAGCTTTTGCTGTTACATTGTAGTAATATGACTACTACAGAAACAAAAGGTTGTATGTGTAAGATTACAAGATATGTTATTTTTACTTTCCTTACATCTTGAGTTTATCATCATAGTTTTAACAGTTATGAGAAGGGTGAGTTGTTTAATGTGCACCTGTGTTGTTCTCTCAGGTTAAACTCTGCCTACTACAGTAACTCCACCTCTGACTTAATCTGGCACCCCAGCCTCACACTAGCGTGGAAACAAACAGCATCCAGACGTTTATGTAACCTGATTAACAGGCTTTGAAGTTCAGACGGGCGACTTGTCTGCTCGTGACACTAAACAATGTAAAGCCACCACATTAGTCTGCCAAGTTACAGTTTGTTCTCTCAGCACCAGTGAGAACCAATAATCTATATCAACAGGTGTTTGGTACACGCGGGTCTGGATTAGTTGTTTAAACATATGATTTCTTAGGTTTACACTTTGCTATAAAATGACTTAGCTTTGGAGCTTCTTGCATGGGCTAACTCAGACACTGCGTTAAAAGGTCCTGTTTGTAAAAAAAAATAAAAAATTAAAAAATCCCAACTTGTAAAATTCTCCCACAAATGTTCTGACAAATAGGACATTTAAGATGCAGTAATTTAATATTTTAGTTACTGTAACTCAATTTGTGGTCCAGCTCTTTTAATAAGTCCATGTGGAAAATTAAATATATGAATTAAAGCCAGTTTTAGAACATTAAATACACACTGACACACATGTGCAATCCACTCACAAATCAATCAACAAGAGAGAACATTAGAGTCAGGTTGCTGGGCCTCCACAAACACAAAGTCCTGGAAAGACTGTCTCCAACAATGTTTCCCCCACTATTAATGGTTCTTAAATGCTGACTCAGATAAACAATGAGTTAGTTTGGGAAATTTTGGAACTTTCGTCCAGCTATAGTGGTTTCACCTCCAGAGTTTGGTAAAACCATTAACAGTTACTGAAGCATTAAAGTCAAGATAATGATTTTCCTACATAAATAACTAAAAATAAGATAAGGTACGCAGCCAACAGAATCACCGCAAAAACCAGCGAGTTCCTTTAGAAGGTGAAAGCTGCCACATTTGAGTGTTTTGTGACTATTTAGGGAGTTGTGGTTTCATGCTGGATTCAAATGCAGATGCTGTAACAGAGATGGAGCTCAGAAAATGGCAGCCAGACAGACCAGCAATCTGTTTTGTGACAGCTAATTATACAGGATGTTGGAAATGTGCTCATTCAAGCTTTACATGAAATCTGCAGTCAATCTGAGGTTAATACTGCCCACTTCTGAGCAAGGTGCCTTGCAGGGTGAAGAGAGGCGCATGTTTGATTGTGTGTAATCCTCGTGTGAGAGCGCGTGTAGGCTGGTATCGAATAAGGGCTGAAAAATCAGATAATCGATCAAAATGCTTATCCCGGTCTTCTCAAATGTGAATATTTGCAGCAATTCTTGCATATATGTTGAGAAACAAGAAATGCAATTTGAAGACTTTGGGCTCTGGAAATTGTTTTTACATTTACATTTTACCTAAAGCGTGGTGGCGTGTGGTGCCTTGTGCCATTGTGTAACAGCATGTGTTTGTTATGAGGGATTGTCGGTTAGCGGAGTTAGCCTAGTGGATTAAAATGTCGGTGGAGAACAAGAAAAGTCGAGGCTGAGTGACCCACATTAACTGTCCAGACACCCAAACAACACTTTCACACAGTGGCTTCATCTACCTGCTGTGCTCGGCTTGATCATCTCAAAAAACACATTTTCTCATCAGCCAGCTGTCCCACTCTGCCTCACAGGTGGACTTGGTGATTACGTTACACACTTTGTACTAACCTGATGTCCACGTTCCCTCCCTGAAAACACACACATGCACCAACACCTCCTGCTTATTACGTCGATTTGTGCAGCGTGGCACTACTTCAATGTGATTAGGATCAGACGTCATCAATATAATCTCATCAGAGAGTGCTATCAAATAAACATGTTTTCAAACATCGAGATGTTTGGTATCAAGTCAAAGAAAAAAAAAAAAAAAGACTAAACCCACACATTCATCCCTCCAATCCAAGTTAATCCAATTCCAAAACAACTTTATACCCATGACTGTTGGTAAAGACAAACTCATGACAGCAGAGACAACAATGGAGCTAATGTTGGGTTTTCAACAAAGTCAAAAACCACTCATATGACTGGATTATTATAAACTCAACCCCACATGGCAGCTTACCATTTTCACTGCCTGAGATGTGGTGGTGTGAGGTCTCCTATATGTGACTGATGTCTCAGGGTTCAGTCCACCACCACCTGCACGCATAGAGCTGACACTCCAGGCTGGACTCAGATACCCTCTACTCTCGGCAAAGAGCATCCTGGTCACATGAACCACATGGCTGCTCCAGATGACATGTTTATGAGGGAAAGATTTCATGTTCTTTTTGGCTAACTTGAATCACGCTACGTTTGGAATTCACCAAAGTAGCGAAAAGATTGTAAGGAAAAATGGATCCAAGGGGAACATTGCCAAGGTCAGGGCCACAACCTTTCGTCTGCAAACACACTCACTACACGGCGCCTCTATAGATATCCTAAAATTATAGATATGTCTACTTGTACAAGTTAATGTCAATGTGAGATTAAATAAAGGATTGCGGGTGTCACAGTGGATATAAGTGGAGAGGGGAACTTTTGAGTTGAACAGGAAACACGTAAATAATGAGTAGATGTACATGTCCTTTTATGATGACTCACACACACACACACTTGTGACACAAGAGAGGAAGTCCCTAGCCAGATAAATGACTCAACAACTGTTTGAGGAAAAATATTATTCATTACCGCCATCAGAAAGGTAATGTTTTTACCCTTGTCGGTGCGAGAAAGCTTCTAAACCCAATCAACTTTTGATACAGATTCAAATAAAGGTAAAGATTTTTTTTCTCACTTTCTTAAACACTGCCTTTTTTTGTCATTTTAGCCATTTTCTCAAGGATTAACGCACGCATTTTGATGAAAACAAATCAGACGCATTTCCGTGGCTGGTATCTAGAAGTGGGTAAAAAACAGGAACTGTTGGTCCTTTGCAGAGGTATGAACTCACTGGGTACCATTCTAGTTAAATGTATTGTTTAGTCTATATAAAGATTCCAAGTATTCAAGGTGAAGTCTTTAAATTTCAGTCAAAAACAAAAACATGTTAAATTAGAAAAGATACTATAACAATCTGATTTATGTAAATGTTGTAGCAAAGTTTGATTAACTTAGTGGTTTATCAACACCATTGTTAATGTTGTGAGACAGTTAAGCAGAAAACAAAGGCATTTGTATTCCATAGTGGAGTACTTTCAAGTAGAAATCCTTGGTTCATGAACTTAAAAACAACCGTGCCGTTAGCTCTGGGGGCATTGACACAGATCTGGTCTGACACAGAAACACAAAGGTACACAGACAACTCAGAGGGAAGAAAAAGGAAAACACTGAAGAGAAATACATGCCAACACATTCTCAATATGAATCTATCCTGAGAGGTTGCAGCTCATGTCGTGTGACTGTAGTGAACAGGTAGAGAGAGTAAGTAGCGTGTGAGAGATAAGAATCGAAGCTGACAGCTACTCCACCTTAAACAAATCGTGACCAAACTCACGGCCTCAAACACATTCACACATGTTCTCGATCTCTGTCGCACAGCTATTCTTCAGACCATTAGTCTCCTGTGGCAGGTGACTGCAGATAAACACAGTCGGACACAATGGACAGCCAAGAGAAGTACCCTTGTTTTTTTCTATTTCAAAAGGTAAAACATGTCCCTGAGCCCCTCACTGAGGTTAAGGGTACAGAAGAGGAGATGTGAGTGGATACAGATGGCAGAGGGGCTGCTGCCTCATGGGTAGTCAGACAAAAAGACTCCGAAGGCGAACTCAAAGAGCCAGACGGCACGCAACAGAACAATATTAGAGTCAATGGTACTTGGTAAGTTTCTGTTTCTGGAATCAAGAACTACACTAACTGGAAGATAAAACTTTCTGTTCTGTTTCCCCGATTTGATATTTAGGTTGAAATCCTTCCCATTAAAGACGGATCAGCAGTTTAAATTTCCAGCTTCCACTACGGGCTTATGTAACAATTTGAATCACAAAAGTGACTTAATGTTTAAGCTTGTGCATAAGATCACAGTATCCCATGTTTTATTACTAATTACATTTGCGGTGATTACATCTCCCCACTGGCTTTAAAGTGGTTAAGAAGTTTAACCTCAACTGTAATTTAAGGGGTTAAAGGAGATTGTAGGTGATTCTAACCCAGCCTGACATCTACTGCTGCAAGGCTTCAGACGCAGCAGCTGTTGGAGGGGGGTACTGTGCCACATAATATCACCAGATCACAAGTAGCAGCAGGTGTGGCCAAGGCCAGAGTAATACTACTACACAAAAGATGAGGGAGGGGGGGGCTTTTAAATTTGAATATAGCCTTGACAGTGAGACAACTTTGGAGAGGTTTCCTAGTGGCCATAAATGAAGGAGAGAAAGGGGTTTAGTGGAGAAAAGACAAAAGGTTTAATGTTCCTTAATTCTATCCATGGCTCGGGTAGTGTTGCTTTGAAACAGATTCAGCTGCCCTCTGTACACCAGTATAGAATTAATTAACATTATCTTGCCACATTAGCTGCTACGACCTTCACCTCAACTCACTGCATCTAAGCCAGTGAGTCGATGCGAGTGTCTGCCACCCATTTATGCTAAAACAAAGCACATTTGCATAGCATGAAAAGGTAGATGAAGAGCAGGGGAGTGCTACAAAAGGTAAGAGTGAAATATGTAGCAGCTGTTGGGAAAAGGTATCATTTCATAGTTTAGAGAAGGAGTCTAAGAGAATACTGTGGTCTACAGACAGCGCTGAAGTCACAAAGAGCCTCACCTGAAATACATGCCCTTCATTGTCCTAAGGATTAAAAGAAGGCAACTATAGAAGCACATGTATGTAAAGAAATAGTTCACATTCTAATTGCTGAAAGACAACAGTAGATGTACAGTGTGAGCTACTGAGGTGCCAACATTTCCCCCAAAACAAGATGCTGTTGCAGCTGTTGTGAGAAAGTGGAGCAAATGGCTCACAGAGCGGGTTGACTGTGAAGTGTGATGAGCAAGGAATCATGAATGGATCTTTTTATTTTCTATATTTACTATATTACTTATTAATTCATTTATATAATTTAGTTTATGTGAGTACATAGACTTCAACTATCATCTGTTTTACAATCCTGTTTGTAAACTGATAATCAAACTGAATCTTGACTTTTACATTTGTGTTGTTTCAGTGATACAACATGTAAAGATGTGAAGTATATTCAAAGTATGATAAAAAAATAAATACTTATAGGACAACTTGTTTCATGCCAGAAACAGAGGAGGAGCCAGGTTTATGCTACACTTGGCTAACTGTTGTGATAACAGCTGCTGAAGCGAAGCATCCCTGCCTGCTCCGACACGTCACCTGATCCTACAACAAACCTTCCCGCTGTTGTCTCCTCTCTTTTGGGTGAGTGTGTGTTCCTCGCACTTGTCTGATTTCTTGCCCAGATCAAGTGTCCTTGGTGACAAAGAGCAGAGCCATGTCTGGCACACTGACCGCGACCAACACTAACATAAACAACTGCATTTGACAATTAGCCGCTGAAGCTAATTAAGAGCTTAGAGCAGACAGATAAATGTGCTGAAATAGTGTTAAATGCATTCGGGTAAATATCGGTAAGCAGTGTTTAAGCTACTATGAACAGAGGCAACCATTTGTCCTTCCCCTGACCCACATCTTATCTGGAGGCCATACAGAAGCTGAGTGTGTAAACAGACAGAAACACATATACATGATGTGGCCCTTCAAGTAAGCCACAGAAAAGTGTAGAAAAGCAGTTTAGGAACAGCAGAAAAACTTATTTCTTAATGTTTTTCAGAGTGAATAAAATTGTGTGAGTGAGAATTTTAATTCAATTTTCAACCCAGATATATCAGATATTAGACCAGCAACGTCCTCCATATAAAACAGATTTTTAACACCACTACAACCACTGACCATTCATTCCTTTAAATGGATTAAATTGAGAGACCAACTGCAATCACAGCATTTTAAATAAATATGAATCATGTGAGAGCAGAAGCTTCCTGAAGCCTCATTCACAAAAAAACACATAATTACCATTCCTGAACTCAAGCTTAGTAAAACATACCATACCATCCAGTTACACCAGTATCTGACGAGCAGGTATGACACCTTTGTAAAACCCAACCCATAGTTTAGTTTATGCTGATTCACTGCATTGGTGAGCAATCCCCACGTGCAACATGTCACTTTACTGACATCACGCTTCAATCCTCCAAACAGAGATAACAAAAGTTAAGATCCTGAGCATTATACAGCCATGATAGCCTCTAGAGCAAGATGAGTGCCTGAAAACACCTATAAAGTATCTTGTTGTCATCTTCATCCTCATTACAGGACGATTAACTGATTGTAAATGACAGGTGACAAGGTTTAAGTGGGCACCGACCTCTTTTCTCCTCCAGATCCTGGAGGAACTGTCTGTAGGCAGCCGTGGAGCTCATCCCTCCCTCCCAGAGAAAAGAGAAAGAGATAGGGGGGAAGGAGAAATGACGAAAAGACAGAAATAATTGAAAGAAGAAGTGGGTAAGTACAAGAAGCTGGTGAGAAATGGTGGCAAAAAGGAGGGGAAAGGTGATCTTAACACCTAGAGGAAATGAATAATGAGAGGTGTTAAGAAAAGGTGAGTGAAAACAGAACAGAAGAGTAAAGAATGGAGGAGGAGGGAGAGTCTGGAGGCTGCAGTTGATCTGTGTGGATCGCAGGATCCTGGCTGTCAAAGAAGGGCCATCCTTAATCATGTAGGTAATCCCTCATCTCTTACTCGCTTCTTTTCTTCTTCTACCAGTCTTGTCTTCTCTCTGCCAGTGTGTGTTGCTGGTTGCGGTGGCTACGAGTGTGTTAGCAGCTCTAAGCCGGATAGAGGAACTGGACTTTGACCACAAGGCGGGTGATGTCACTGCCAGAGCCAGAAACATGTGTTTCACTTGCGTCTAGAGCGACAGTGTGTGTGTGTGTGTGTGTGTGTGTGTGTGTGTGTGAGAAGGAAATTAGAAAAAAAAGGGGGCGTGTTTATATTACTCAGCTCCATGTGCTTTTTTTTCACAGCAGCGTGGTATGTTAAAGCTGGATTTTATGCATGATTATTTGACTATCACACATGTGTCATTCAGTCAGCCTCACATTGTCTTTGTGTGTGTGTTTGTGTGCGCGTTTGTGTGTTTGTGTGACTGTCAGCTGCCTGTTGGATCAGCATGCTGGAGCAGATTACAGAGAAGCAGACGTGAAGAGGGCTCACTAACACCCACTTTCTTCTTTATTTCTAAATTTTACCGCACAGTCTGGCTCTCCCTATCATCGCAGGCATGTCAGTCTGATGATGTCAACATTTGAGCTGACAGTACGCCTCTGCACTCGTCTGTCACTAAGCCAAACTGTCTCCACTGTAAATTTGGAGAATAAAACCATCATGAGCCTGCTGTACATACCAGAATAAAAGATGAGTATTACACACACATCACAATATGTAGAGTATATAAATGCATATACCACATCTAAAATGATTAATATCTTGTACCCTCACTTTACATTCTGTTAGGGTGGCACTGCCACTGACAAATTTCACTGTAATCTCT
Organism: Sparidentex hasta; assembly: GCA_030272975.1. Taxonomy (NCBI): domain Eukaryota; kingdom Metazoa; phylum Chordata; class Actinopteri; order Spariformes; family Sparidae; genus Sparidentex; species Sparidentex hasta. The sequence goes on from JARJLU010010691.1 coordinate 16,953, forward strand.
TCTAAATATCAAAAAATACTGATAAATAGGCCCATCATAATTTTACAAACAAGTAATTAATTGATCCTTCAGCAGTAGTGAGGCACATGACTACTTTAAACATTAGAAAACAATAATAATGAAAGATCAACGCATTACTTTTCACCCTCTTTCTATCAATGTCTTATCAGCTCTGTCCTTCCTCTTCTATTCTACCTCATGAGAAGGTAAACACCACACAGTAAATAATTACCTGGGTTTTAACATGTAACAGAAACAAACACACACACAGACACACACACAGCGGCAAGTAGGGCAGATTAGGCCGGATGAGGTCTAGTGCCATGGCAACCAGCAGGTTGACTGTAAATACTTGTAATAGCTTCCTTGACTTCAGCACCTCAGGACCACTTGTAAGAAATATAAGTGTATGTTATGGCAGAAATGCATTGGCACTTAACGTCTCTCTCCACATAACAAGTGTATTTACATCAGAAGTGCAATGATGGTGAAAAGATCTGGAGATGTAAACTGAGGACTGCTCAAGTTCACATCAGGAAACTGTGGCTAAAAGCTGAGAGACAAAAAGAAGAAACTAGAAATAGCAGGAAATTGACAAAAATAGTACTGAAAGAATTTGCCAATTGTGCTGCCAAGACACAATTAGTGAATCATGCTGGATAATAGGAGTAGTAATCATTTATCATTATACATTTTCCAGGTTGGAGCTCAAATGCTGTTGCTTGCACGAGCATTTCTCTTCATTTTTCTCTGTTAAATGAAATAACACACCTGTGTTTTCATAGCTGCCGGTCAGACAACATCAAATTATCATATTATTTTTACAGACAAAGTCAGCAATTTCTCAACAAGCCATGCATTTCACTATTGCATTCAACTGCAGTGCGATATACAAGAAGAAGTGATTAAAATAGATCTGAAATACTCTATAAATGCCAACCCTGACAGGAATCGACTGGTTTTTAATGGAAGGTCCTTCTCTCCCTCTCAGATGCAACAAACACACTTTTACACCCAAACACAACCTGTCACACATCCAAACATTTCTCAGTATTGGACACAAACCTAGAAAATCTGGCGGAGAATCTCATTGGTTTCTAGCAGTTGTGCAATCAAAAGAGCCCAAAACATTTCTGTTTAACTATAGACTAATTACTGATCAATAGGAGGACAGATACACCAAGTGTGTGTGTGTGTTTTCCAGGGGGATTTAAGATGACCTCAGATAATAGTCTGACCCACTAAGTTCAAAGGGCGAAAGCTGCCAATTTGCCTCCATTAGTTTGTTTCCTCACTCATCAATGTCATCATAGAGGAAGGAAAAGCACCCGGGGGGATTTGAACCGACACAAATGGACACACAAGGACATTAAAGTTAAAATTGTGTGTTTTTTCTCATTGAATGCTTCCAACATGCAAAAAGATATGAAAACAGACTCTACATGTAAACATAAACTACATGTATGCAATATCTTCCACAACAGATTAAAACACCTTCCACCCACACACTTCTCAGAAAGCCGGAGCTGACAAAGACGCGGTGCAGTTCAAAGCCATCACACTCTATTCAAAGACTCTTTTTGAGTTGAGAAATCCTGATGGAAAAAAAAGTTGAAAACTGTTCAGCGATCCTGAACGCTCCCCTGGGAGTCTCCTCTTTCACATGACCCTGTCAACAGCAGCCCGCTTCATCAAAGGCAACCCTGGACACACTGCACACACACAGAGAAACACTGATTCACACACACCCTTACGCAGGCGGTCACACACACCGGGCGGAGGATGGTGGTGGTGTGACTGGTAACCATAGCTACGGGACAGCAGCTAGCTGCCGGTGTGTTTTTCCACCTTTTATAAACGTTCCTCTGCATGAAAAGAGCCAGGGCCTAGCAACACACTGTAAACTGGTCCAGAGGTGTTAAAAGTTAACTTTACAACAACTTTACCAAAACAGAGTGGAAGTACAAGAATCAAACAGCAGCAAGTGTGTGGAAAAAGCAAACATCCAAACAGAAAAAACACAACATCAGAGGTAAACTCCTGTTGTCCATGGTCTCCTCTGCACTTTACTCCCGAAATTCTTGGCCACTAAATACCGGTTTAGATCCGTGGATGAAAAAGGAACAATGAAGCTGGGAAGCTGATTTTTGTGCAAGAAATAGGAGGAACCTTGGCTCCCTCAGGTCACAAAGTCACTTGTTTCAGCGAATAGTACCAAAGTGAGAGTTAGAAAAAGATGTATTTACCTTTGTTGGAGGAAGTCAGCAGAAACAGCAGCAGCAACATGGAAAAGAAAACAGAAAAAGGCCGCCTGGTTAGATTGATGATCTTTCAAAAACATAACGTGAGCCTCAGAGTCAGTGTTATATCACAGTTAAATATAAACTTTTATGTTACTTCACAAAAGTAATTCAAGTTCCACTTTTCACAGCTTTTGCATGAGCTTTCACCCACATCTACACAATAAAAGTGCATGTAATACAGCACTTTTTGGGGCAACACATGCCAAACACATACAAGCAGTGAATGGAAACTGATGACAGGATTTTGACTAAACAGAAGTATTACAGAGTATCATGGCACTCAGCCTCAGTTACTTTTCACTGTTAAGTATCCCGTCAGTTTGTGCTATAGGAGAAACTCCAAGGAGATGTAGTGTAGGGAGTATTACAAAACCCGATTGGATATTGTTTGTTTTGTGTGTGTCCACTGATGTGTTTCTGTTTTAGTTCATCAGATGCTGACCATGTCTATTGTAGGAGGGATTTTTTTTTTGCAGTGTGTGTGTTTGAGTCAATGTGCGTCAATATGTGTGTGCTTCAACATTGCTTTCTCCTATGCATGTATGCTGTTAGTGTGTGTGTTTGCATGTGCGATACACATTCTCTAAAATGCCAACCAGTTTTTGTTTCAGCAGCTGAAGTGAAACCATGTGCGGCTTTAATCAGAGCTGGTGTTCAGTCAGCTCAGTCAGGAGGCTGATGTGGCACACACAAACGCACGACCACACACACGCACACACACACTCCAAATGCTGCAAGCCATTTCAGTTTGTAAGATGAATGATTCTCACTTTATTCAGCTGAAATAAACCTGCAGCAATGCATAAACCAATGCAGAGCCACATCCATGCTTCACAGTGTCAAATCAAAAAGCAATTTAATTTCCTGCTTTTTTTTTTTTTGCATACACAAGCAAATGTTTTAGTATTCAGATCATCAACGGTTTCAGAGGGTTCTGGCATTATAAAGTGGCACCTGTAGAAATGTAATTTATGCCATCTTAATTGGAACAAAAATTTTAATCAAACATAACTGGTCAAAAAGATCAGCCCTGATCATCATTCATGTAAAAAGAAAATATGGAGGTGACTAATTTACCACTAAGTAATGAGTGATCACAACTCCCAAAAGTCTTTTTTCACGATATGTTCTTTCTAATTATTGGTTGATTTTCAGCACTTTCTGCACATAAACATATTGACAATTTCTCATCAATCTCATTCATGTTCCATCAGGTGCATACTCATCGTTTTCACATTAATTATAACACAAAATGCTGTGACATTTTCTCTTCCAACATTTTTTTCCGATTCTGCAGTCTGTGCTTTCTTTCTGTCTAGATCAGGGGGAAATGCAGCAGTGTTTCACATCTTTTGATGCATTTCAGAGCAACACAAATTGCCTCTCTGGGGGAAATGACGTCCAAAGTGTGGATTTGGAGAGGAGACAAGAGAAGACACAAGAAAATCAACTGCCATGTTGGAAGGAAGGATAAACAGACAGTGTGATGTGTGAGAGGGTTAGGAGGTGAAACAACTTTGGGCCTCTGATAGCTGGGAGTGTACACCAAACAAAGGAGTATTCATCGGGAGAAACCACAGAGAAGTGAGTTGTTCCAAATACTGTCACGTGAGAGAAAGACAGAGAGATAGAGAGAAAGAAACTGAGCTTTACCGAGTGAGAAATTGGGGAGTAAGAGACATACACAACATTCTGAAGGTGTAAGTCTGAAGGTGAGGATATTATATATACCAAGAGAAGTAGCCAGTGATTTCTTTTGCTCTACATATCTCACGTTTTCAGAAAATGGAGGGGGGGAGGGAAGAAAAAGGGGCAGCAGATTTCTGAAGATGTATGTAGGTCAATTGGAGCAGACATAGTGTGTACAGAAGGAAGCGTTTGACCTCTTAAAAAGCACAGAGAAAAGACAGCAGCTACGAATGACTTAACACAAAACATAATGTGGAGTTCAGCTACTTAAATAAGATCTGAAAGCTACAACAAGGCCAAAGCTAAACCGAACACCCTAAATCATAAATATCAAACCCTTTCTAAAACAAAAGTATTGGCAATACAGCTATATTCAAATGGACAATCGGCAGTATGAGTACAGAACAGCTGGAATTCAAAGGATAAGGAAGAGGTTGAGACTGTGTTTATACTCTGTACAGTTGTGTTTGATTAAAACAAGAATATGGGAGTAGTTTTTCACATTTCATTTAAAATCTATGCTAGTGTTGCTATCTATGCTAGTTGAGATGATCCCTGAAAAACATTTAAAATGTGGATTTAAAAATCTGTGACATATTCAATGACAGCAGAAAGGTGAGGTGGACAGAACACAACAAATCATTGCACACACCCACAAACACACACATACTTACTGGTTCCTCTGCAAGCCTTTTAATCTACTATCTTTTGAGGGCAATTTAAACAAGACCCTATGGTCCAGTCATGTCTGAACTGGCTCCTTTGCTGACTCTCCCTCCCTCTCTCTTTCTGTGTGTGCGAGTGTGTTCCAGGCTGTGTCACCTGATTTGTCAAATCATTACAGGCAGAAGATCAAAGTTATTCCCAGCCTTTGTTTCACCATGCATAGCGTTTCTGACCAAAGGAAACTACAATACAGTCTTATTAAATTCAGATTATTCTTACATCACCTTCTCTATTTCTGGGACTGACAGCTTACATAATATTGCCTGTGTGAATGTTATAAATCTCTACTCATTTGCTGCTGCAAGACCAATTTGGTAGGTTTGTATGAAACCCTGCTATGAGAGAAGCTGTTGGATATAAATATTCATAGTCTCGCGGTGTGCTGCATAAAAAGCGTTCCCACTATTCTGACGCAGAAGAACACATCAGTTCCTTGTTTCATCACAGATTCTTAGATCCCACGTATTTCACAAGTCTGTGGGGCAAATATTATTCTTGATTCTCCTCAAAAAATATTTCGAAGACAGGGGGATGAGTATAAAATTACAAAGAGGAGCAGAACGTAAAAAGACTGGGGGGGAACTGTGAGAGAAAGAAGGGATTTGTTTTTCAATTTAGTCTGCATCTGTGAAAGTTCTTTCTTGGGGGAGTAAATGAGGCAAAGAGACGGGGATGAGCAGACAGATCTGCAGTGATAAAAGAAAGAAAGAGAGTGTGGTGGATAAGTAATTGAGGACCCCGTGACAGATGGAAAGATAGATACGAGAAAGCCAGGTGATGCGGAGAGAAGGAAAAAAGTGGGGAAAAACAGGCAGCCAGAACCAAACACACACACATTCACAGGGGAGGTAAACACTGAGATTAACTCTCACAATGGTAAGGAGGGGTCATAAACGAGGAATGCAGCCTTCTTCCTTGTGACCGTCTGAACTGTTTGTGTGTAATCGTGGATTAACAGTTCAGTCCGATACAGCAGTTTGTCCCTTTTAACATGGTATACATACATAAAAGTGACATATTCAAAAATTCACTGATATGTCTGGTATTTCAAGCACTGAACAGACTTAGTCTAGAAACACAGATCTGATGATGCCCTCCAATCACTCAATCATTTGTAATGTGACTATATATGATATCTGGAAGTACACATTAAGCAAATACATGTAGCCACTAATTCAGATGAATCTATGCTTCATCTTAAACCCTACACACAGATTTTCTTAAATATGCTCGAACCTTGACAGGGAGGGTCAAAACACACGCCCACACACACACGCAAGGATGGGCTGGAGCATGACAACCCAGACATCATCAGCACAGGCCTCAACAAGTCCACCCACAAACCATTATATGAGCCCCGACATGGGAGCATCTGCAGGCTTGAACAAATCTATGTTTTAGTGATGAGCTGTGAAGTTTTCATGGGACTAAATGTCTGACTCCTTCTGCTGCTCCTACATGTGATGGTGTGAAATTTCCATATTGTTCATCTGAATTGGCTGAATTCATTTAAAAACTCAGAGTAATCAGTATTGAGTCTTTACTGTGTTAACCTGCCCAGTGCCGCTCTAAATACAGTCCAGAGGAGGGAGAAAATCTGATGTTGGAACATTCTGTGCATGGCCAATTACCTGCATGTCAAAGGTTTCCATCATTTCTATGTAGCCATTAACTGAGGCTGGCAGTTTGCCACTGTTGTTTCTTTTTAACAATGACAGTGGAGACCGGAAGGGAGAGTGGAAGAAAGCAGGATGCAATATTTGGCCAGTGGAAGGGTTAATGTTAGTGATCCTCATCTGTTCTGTTTCCAGCACCTAACCCTAACAGAACAAAAGACTACCTGGCATGAGTAGCGAGCCAAAATGGCTGATTAGGTAAAGAGGAGAGCGCCATAGAGTCTCAGTTTCACAAACATATTTCGGGACAAACCACAAAACAAAAGGGCCGTGGAAATATATTCCTCAAAGGTAATCAAACTGACCACAGACAGAGAGGATGCTGCTTCAGAGCCGGAGTATTGCATTTTGAATTGATCAACTTTATTGGCAATCGGGAATATCAGCCCAAACAATCAGTCTATCCATAAAAATGCTCAGTTTTATTTCTACAGCTGTCTGCTTCCTTCTATCTATTGTAATTCTGATATATGCTTAAGTATGTATATGTATTATGTAAGTTTTTTATAAAAGAACTGTAATATTGTTGCAGAGTTAGCTGTGTGTGGTGCAGCTGTGCAGACAGGAAGACCAGAGGTGGGCAGCAGAGTAGAGCTGGTTCTATAATAAATCTGGTGAAAATGCACGCACATACACACATGTGGGTCTGAGAGAAGAGAAGGTGGGCGTAAGTTAAAATGGAGTTGATAATATGGATGAGAGACGGAGAGAGTGGGAATGAATGAGTGGGCAGGTTGAGTGGGAGGGAAAAGCAATGACAGAGAGAGATGCCGTCAGAAAGATGGGGTGAATGAGCGAGAAGCTAATGGAGGGCAAAAGAAAGAAAATAATGTCAGAAAGAAAATAAGAAATAAATAAAAGACAGACTTATATCAACATGTTAAATGTAAGTGAATAATTGCAACCTCACTGTTTTATCTTGCATAGTACTGTGCAATAACAATACAATTATTTGGAATCATAGCTTACACTGGTCACATGGCAATAATCATCTTTGATATTAAACATTGCCCTCCAGACATGAATGGAATAATACAGAAATAGAAGTACACAAATCTGGTGTATGATAAAAAAATCCACATCTGCGTGTGCACACACACACACACACACAATTTAACACCTGTCTGATATACATACTTGGAGTGTCCCGCTACAGATTGAATTTCACAGTTGTCTAAGAGACATGGAGACAGACGGGACAAACTTATCCTTCACTCACACACAGATTTAACACAGTCAGATCTAGATATAGTAGTAGGCCTGCGTGCGTCATATAAGTCATAGTTACATTTTGCCAACACTACACAGCTACCTTCACAATGTCAGATTCTACTTTCTGATAGGCGTTAATAGAGAGCTGCATGTTGCTAATACGAGATCATTATTGCTGTTAAAGAACACGGTGATGACTCTTTCAACAAGATGCAAGTCAGGATTCTGCAGATTCAAAGTGTGGATGCACACAGTGGGATATCCTGAGCTAAATAAGAACCAAATTGCACTCGAATACATTAACCTAAGCAGATCCTCTTATCTAACGCACACTGCAGTAACACTTGTATTCCCCCAGTGAGAGATAAACTTCCCACTGAGGCTTTTTCAGACTCCAGGGACAACTAAGATGCTGATCAGTCTATTTCTTTACCAAATCTTCATCTTTTTGTACATGAATGTATTGCTATTAGTTATGATGTCAATCAATCCACACTGGATTATAATATGGTAAGAGCAAGATGTCGTTGCTCAGAGGTCATGTGTCTGACATTAAGTACAGTAAGTGTGCATTAGCAGATGAGTGGATGATTGCGACAGTGAGAGAGAGAGACCTGTGTATTTTAAATGGGGCCCCCAAGTCCAATAAGTTGAAAGACTAATCTGCCTCTGAAGACACTCTTGTCTCAGGGAGATCCCGAGCTGTGAGAGCAGAGTGTTATTAAATATTCATATTTATGAGACACAGGACCGACCTCAAAGAAGCATGGTCAGCACAAAATGATCAACGAGGGCAATCATGATGTACGCTCTCATGTTGCATTACGTGATGTCATCCTGAAGAAAAAAAAGGCAGCTGCTATTTCAACGCAAACTTCATGGAAGGAATCAACGTTCAAAGGAAATCACATCAAGACATAAAAAATTCCCCCCACATCCTGCCGTGGTAAAGAAAAGGGAAACGGTAAAGAAAAAAAAAAAGTTTCAGTGTTTCCCTGAAACCATCACTGACAGTGTAGTAACTCTTACTCTAATGTAAGTGACTAAGAAAATCCCCCAAACCCCACCATCTTGAATAATAAGCCAAAACATTTTATCAACAAGAAGGAGAACTATTTAATTTTGAAAGATGTTTAATTCACCGGCTACAAAGGCTGAAGAAGGTCTATGATGAGGTGTCTTAACCTATCACTGTCAGCCTTATCTAGGATTTTTCCAGCCAATGTCAGTGATCAGTCAAAGTGAATGAATCCTGTTAGGGCCCTAAAAATCATTTTGGTTTTTACAGTATAAGACATCAGTAATTACTGTAAGAGGGTTTAAAAGGAACAAAGTACTCTTGGACTGAGTGGAGTTGTGCAGACACATTGCCAGAAGTAAATGGAAGACTTGGAAGAGCTTGTACGAACACAACTGTAGTTATTCATCAGTTATGATCAAAGGAACCACTAAAGAGCTATAAAGTGCACTTTAAACAGTAGCAGGAAGGAGCTGCTGAAAAGTATAAACACACTGTGACAAAATGACAAAGAAAAACAGAGGCTCACTTCAAATTGCTGAATTAATACTGACCTGGCCTGATGCTGAAGACATGGTCAGATTTTACGAAAATAGCTTAATGAATGCCCAAAAGAAAATGGTCAAGCTTAAATGGGATTTCTACAACATGAATACGCTCGCAGAGCCCGTCAGCTAGTGGTCAGCTGGAAGCCCTTCATTTCATTAGTGAGTGTAATTAATAACCACTCATTTAAAGACCTTACTAAGCAGCTGGAGGGCTAGAAGGGAGG
>JARJLU010010692.1:0-28214 GCA_030272975.1 Sparidentex hasta
GATTTTCTTCCTCCCTCGGGAGCGCTTTTTGTTCCTCTTTGTCATTCTTTATTTTGCCAGAGTAGAATAAACTTTCATAGCCTTGAGCCATCCTCCTTGGAGCGTTTTTCGTTTATAAGTTTCATATCTCAGTATATCAGAACAGTGTAGGTTTTCCTCCTTCTGGAGCGTTTTTTGTTATTACGTGTTCTGTGGCGTTTGTCCTGTCTGTCTTTGAATTGTTTCATAGCTTTGATTTATCATCTCTTCTGAAGAGTCATTAATCAGAAAAATAAAGACTCGATTTTACTTCTGCTATCTGCATCTGAGTCCTCTCTTTTGTCTCAAGCCTGACAATTGTTTTGGATGCTGGATATGGTATATGGTGATATGACATAAGTGTTGTCTTTTCTTGGTGTTAAAGGCTGCATTACTTCTGTCTGAATTTACCAGACGGTTCTACTTGCTCTAATACTTGTCTTTGCCCACTTGTTCATTATATCCACATTACTAATGATTACTGATCAAAAATGGCAATGTGTTGATATTTTGCCATCCTTAAAAAGTTGTCTCAATATTGATATGAAGGTATTCGGTGTAGAGCCTGTGCTACACCTTTACTTTTTATACCATAAATGCTTCTTCCAGCGCTGGCACCGGACATTGGTTCGTGGAGATAAATTGTGTCCTGCAGAATCATCCAATGAATGTACGTATTAATTTTAGAGAGAGTGGGCTAGCACTTTGTAATCTCTCTATAAAAATTGCTGACACCAATAGGAAACAGGACAGGGGGAAATTAGCTGACATTAATTAGAATCATTTTTAAAATGCAAAGGTTTTAGTCTACAGCAGTATAGTGTGTGTGTGGGGGGGGCAGACTTTGATTTATCTCATTGTACAGTTTAAGGGAATGTGTGTGTGTGTGTGTGTGTGTGTGTGTGTGTGTGTGTGTGTGTTTGAAATGACCAGCACTTGCGGGTCTGACCATTCTGTAGAGATAGCTTGAAGAAGACAGAGCCAGGATTAGAGCATTGCTAACTGGAATCATGTCTGGCTGTGTAAAAGTTCACATGTGGGTACAAACTACTTGTAGGAGTAGTGGAAAAGGTGGGTGTGTACATGCATGTATGTGTAAGTGCTCTTGTCTGTGTAGTCTATTGTGTCGGTGCTTTGAATTGTTTTAAATAGGAACCTCTGCCTTTATTCATAATTAACAAGCTCTTTCTTTTTTCCAACTTTGTTAAATGTGAAAAAATGAAAACTTTATGAACGTTTCATGCATGAGAAGTCTGCTAATAATAAATAAGTTAAATGTGAACGTCATGTTGCCTGCTGTTTTACTTCTGTCAAAGAGAGGGAACGTCTGAGTTAAGCATTAGGATTTAAATATTAAAAAAGCAAAGTAAGGCTGTCTCTTGTCATTGCATGCCTCTCTCTTCTTCTAATGTCTCCATGCTGTAGGAGGCACTGAGTAAAGGGGGGCAACCTAGGTTGGCGTGCACTAACATAGTATCACATCAGGTTGAGAAATTGTCATGAAAAAAGGACTCAAGGATTTGTGTAAATTAACACAAATTTACTTTTTTTTTTTTAAATGTTTTTAAAAAAGCTTGTGTGAATCTTTGATGTCTGCAAAGCATTTCTTTGATTGAAAGAAACAGTACTTTTATGAAATGCAGGAGTCGAAGGGTTGCGACTGGGCTGGATGATGGGTGTAAAAAAGTCCAGGCCTGTCACTCCACGTCTGGGCAACCAAGGCTTTGGAAGGGAACTATTGTGATTTTTGTTATATGTGAAAGGGATAGTTCGTGTTTTTTGAGGGTCATATAAAGTACATATTTATATTTGATCTGTTCCCTACCATAATCACCGATCAGCGCAGCCTCAGTTTGGGGAAGTAGAGCGCTGCTCCAGCCCAGATGCTCAGCTTTGCACTGCAGTGAACGAGGTCCAGAGAAAAAGCTAAATAAACCACCTAAAACAAGGCCCACCTTAAAAAAATCTATAACAGTTCAAGTGTACACTCTATAGGGAAAATTCACACTGCTTTACACTGCCTTTCTTTTGGCACTACATTTTCTCAACTGTAGAACCTCTGTATCTGTATTCGTATGACCCCACTTCAAAAAACACGAACTATCCCTTTAATAGAAATATGTTTTTGAAGTAGAGATATAACAGTATTTAGGATTTGCTCACCTGCCAATTTAAACTCATGCTGACTGTCACAAATAAGTTAAGAATTAATGCCCGTGTACACAAATCCTGTGCATTAACTGTTGATACTATTTCACAAACTGCTGTGAACACATTATGCACAGCTTTTTTCACATGTTGAACATTTATACCTCATGAGGTATCTTCCTTTTGTCAGCCTTACATTAGCTGTTTGATATGAAAAATAAAGTCCTGAGCAAGTCAGTCCCAGAAGAGACGAGCTACACAAGCATGTCCATAAACTGGCCAACTGAATAGATCTTTCACTTGATATCAATCAAAATAATATCCCACACTTCAACCCACTTAGGCAGGGATCTCAAATTAGCTTTGAGCCACTGCTGGTATTGTCATCTCATAGGGGGGCCACTACAGAAACTGAGTACTAAAAAGAAGCACAATATTTCTGAAAATGTTTTTTTTTTTTTTCCTTTCCATTATTAACATAAGAAATCAAAAATGCAGACAGGCATTTGTATAAATAAATGATTTGTTAAATAAATGACCCTGCAAATCTGTCCCCCCTACTCCTAAATAATGTAATTAAACCTTGCACTGAACTAACAAATGCAATACATTTGTACTTTATTTTCTGCCACCTGGCAGCACTTCTGCATTTTTTTCTATATATTTAATGATAAAACATGCAAACACAAGTATATCACATACAGTTAACATAGCATTATTTTGTAGTAGTATACTCATACTTATGGTAATTAATCAAAACTACCGTCAGTGTTTCTGGGTAGTCATCATGCCTCTTGATGTTTGTATGTAACTACCAATTGTGACTTTTCATTTGATTTTGAAGATGTTACACTGATGGTAGCCCATAACATACTGAAAACATCAACCATTATTACCTCATTATTATCCAGTTATTACCAAGTTATTTCATTATATGAACATTTTTAATCAAAATAGTGCACTGAGGTTACCATATTGTTACCATGATATTACTATACTGTTAAAAATAATTTTACCTTATTTCCATCTTTAAATGTCTGCTTCCCAAGATTACCATTTGAAAATTGCAGTCCATTATTACCCAGATATAGCCATTGTTAATAGCCAACCAACATCTGGCTATCACATTGCTTATTACATGGTGTTACCTAACTATTAGCAAATATTTCCACACTATGACCGACACACACAACTGCCTTATTAAATGTCCTGTTATGCTGAGTGGTGGGTTGGTGTGAGAGCCAAGAAGGAAACACCAGAAAAGGGAGTTGAGCACAATAGGTTTATTCAAAATGACTAGAAGCACTGACAGGAGTGAAGATGGCCTCCGGCTCAGGCTGGTGGCTCTGCCACGGCAGAGAGGAGGGGACTCCCAAAGGTGCTGGCCAGGTGCACTGAGGGGAACTCTTGGTGGCTCCAGAAAGAGGCTAGGAGACAAAGATGCAGATGGGCAGCTCACTGAAGAAATGGAGGAGACACAAGATTTGAATGATATATTCACAAGAAAACACAAGTAGCTTAACAAGGTTGGTTTGAGCTAGCTGTGCGGACCACCTGTCATGTCCGGTTGATGGAATAATCTGGCAGCGCGCTGAAAGGGAAACAGGGTATTTCAGCAGGTGCTGATTACCACAATAAGCTGCAGGTGTGTGTGATCATCAGCAGCTCTGGCCACATGGAAACCCCCGCCCAGCCTCTCCAGTGCACCTCTGTAACACGAGCACAAGAAACCCCACAGCCAGAGCCCCAATATGACATGTCCAGGTAATCTTCTGTCTTCTATCATCTCTTCTGTCATTGAGACACAAAAGATTGGCTGTCTCTACTATGACTGTCATTTGTCCTAAATTATGGTGAAAACTGCTTGTATTGACAAGGCAGGTCTCACAGTTTACAGTTTTCATCCTGGATGTCCTATAGCTACAGACAATTTCTCTTCCTGTCTATCATTCTTTGGAGAAGTAAATAAAATCATAAACTTTTTTTTATTGTTTGACATGAAAATGTGAAAGAAGAGCTTTTAGGCAGGTCACTAGCTGTTTTCAAACTGGCACCAGCAGTTACACAGCATTTGTTTTCAGCCAAAGTGGGGCATGGTATTTCTGGCAACAGCAAAGTTACACATGGCTGCTCTCATCTCTAATAGGGAACCTGATAATGTAATGAGAGAAAAGGGATTGAGAGCCAGACAAGGTCCACTTTTTTTGCAGATGTGATTATCTGAGGTAATTTAAAGCAAAATCACAATCTCTGCCTGAAAGTTCATGGGATGTCAGTAGATGTCAATTTGAAAGACAATATACAGATAAACAATATGAGACTGTGCAAATATGTTATTATAAAGACCACTCAGCCAACAGTTGCACCTAACTGAGCTAACCTTGTATAACATGTCACTATTTACACTATTTAAGTTAAAATATTTACATTGTTATGCACCTCTTAACAAGGTGATAACACATTGCTGAACTGTAACTTAAGTAATATTACTGCACATTACTGCACATTTTATTACAAATACATTTTATCATGCCATTACTGCTTAAAGTAATACATTACCATAACCCATAACATTTGTAGCGCATTACCCCTTACACTGGTCAGAAATCTCAGTTTTGGTTTTAACTGCTTAGGTTTGGAGATAGCCTGACTTATCTGTACAGCTGGATACAACTAAAGAGTTGTAGGAAAAATGGGTTTGTGAAGGTTTTTGTGAATTGTTGAAAACATCTTACTGGATTGTATCAAAATAACATTAATTTTAATAAGGCAGTCAGTAAAGGCAAACTGGCAAATTCTGAACTGTGTATTTTGGATGCATGCAGTATGGTGTACACAACACATAATTTACATACATGACTATAGTAAAAGAAAAAAGAAGTAATATACTGTATTCAACCCATTTGTGACTGTGTGTTGGCTGCAGTCACTTTAGTTTTCACTCGCAAATATTCCGGTTGATCTTATCTCTTGTGTTGCTGCCATTTTTGGTCTTGTGTACAGTCTACAATGGTTGTGGCTATTGGCCTGTAGGTGGAGAAAGAGTCAATAATAAAGATATTATTTTATCATGATCTTGAATCTGGATTCATACTATGAACTAACGGTGATAATATATAAGCCATAAGTGTCAGTGACGTTGATCATGAAGTGCATAGCATTTCCATTGATTTCATTCACCCTGAGGTTATCATTGTTTAAGCAGAGCTTTAATTCATCCCTTCACACTTCTACACTTCTTCGCACATCTTCTACACCCTGCTGTTTAAATAAGGTGTATATTTTCTTGTTTTTCTGCATCTTTTCTAATTCTGCACGTTCTCTGAGTTCCAAAGCAGCTTGTGTTTTGCTCTCTGCTAACACATTTCCTCCCACACTCTTATGGTGGCCTTCTTATAATTCCTTGTGGCTATAATGTAATTAAGAAACCACTGAGATAAAATTGTGGAGAGGATTCTGAATACAATAAAAAAAAACAAAAAAACTATACAAATATCAATATTTACTCAATTCATTAGTACAAGAGAACACAAAGTGTCCCATCAGGCTGGAGAGTCCTGGTGGGGTAACTTATAGCAGGTATTCTTTACACATGCCAACATTTAACTTTCATAAAAAGCATTGATCTAAAAACACACATTTCTTTATGTTAAGGATGAGTTCATGGTGCTTCTTCATAGTAGACCTCCAAGACTTTCCCAGTTCAAACTGGGCACCATCTTTGTCATTCTGTCCACCTGCTTTAAATGCCACTTGCAAATGCTTCCCAGGGTACCTTAAAAATCTATTCTCGACTTCATGTCCTTGTTCGCAGTCTATTCGTCTTGCTGGGATTCCTGTGTTTTGTGTATCGATTTGCTGCTGCCTGCTGTCGTGCTCTGGACCAGAGCAGACCTTGAGAGTAGTGAAGGCTGATAATGGAGTCATCTGCTCCTCGTTATCCCGGGTTTCTGAGCAGGAAAGGAGGCAGCAAGGGCTTCTGTCTGACCTTCACCTACTGCCCAAATAACAAAGGAACACTAACCATCCTCCCGCCTCACCACTGGAATGAAAGATACAGAAATTGACATGTGTGCAGCATGCCATGAGAATAACATGAAAAGACCATGTGGAGGAGCACTGTCATATAGACCATTAGCTGGAGGAAACAGGGACAATTCACATTCACTGTTCACACAAGGAGTCATATTTCATATGTCCAAATTCAGTGATGACATTTGGAACAGTGATAAAATACAACAATGACTTGTCACACAGGCCAGATCTAGAGTGATCAAAATGAGACAAAACTGTGCCCAGGTGACTAGTTGTAATGATGAGCTCTGTCCTTCTCCCCCTCACCTCTCTGTGTGCCGCACCCTTGGCTGACTTAAAGGGGACTCCCACCAATTTTACACATCAAACTGATGCACACTAGGCTTAATTGGCACTAAGGACCAGTTTTATACCATCTTACATGGCTTTGGAGGAGTTGTAGTTCAGTTAATTTGGTCAGGAAGAAGGGGAAAAGAATACATTGTTACTGTTCTGGTTCCTGTTCACACTGACTTTTTTACAGTAAACATGAAGTAACGGACTGACAGGTAACCCATTGGTTGTGCAGTTTAGTCATTGTCTCTTGTTGATGTGCTTACATGTTATCATGATGACTAACAGATGATATACATAAATAAACATGTTGATTGTAAGATCACTAGGGTTACTGGTACTTTTAAGGGTAGCGTCTGCTTTACGTTAGTGCAACCGAGTACCAATTCACATTAAATCAATCAGTGCCAAATTTCGGCACCTGAAAGCTCATTTTCACAGCAATGTTACAGAGATCAAAAGACAGAGTGACTTGTCTCCCAGAAACTCAGCCATTGGCTGTGTCTGAAATTCCTAACTAAAATGCTGTATAGTTCACTAGTATTTCGTAACTCTGAAACCTTAGCTATGAAACCAAATAGTACATGAAGTGCACACTACCTATTAGGAAATACTGCAGTATGCATTCTTGGAGCGCCCTCACCTGTCACCTGTCGAAAGTTTCCTATCTAAATAGGATATGTGTCACCCCAAGCACAACAGTGACAAATTCAGTGACTTCCTGTGTCCAGTGGGTGGCGCTATGGACATCACACGGTATTGTTGCATGTGCACGCGTTTACTAGACGTGGTCTGAATGGGTAATATAATACTGCCTGTGTCCACTATGTGGCGTTAGAGATCACCCATACATTATGTGTCATGTTGTAGTGTATGATGAGGAGAAAACAACCTTTAAATGCCAAATTCATCTGATGATGTTTGTCCCCGCTAATGGCAGAGAGTAAGATAGCACTTCAATTGCCTTCTTTCAAAAATGTATGCATTTGTTATGTGTGAGAGAAAGTGTGTGTGTGTTCAAATCTGGACCATGATCAAATTAAAATGGATTAACAGAAATGCTTTTTCATTTTCAGAGTAAAGCTGCATTGCTTGACTCATAAATGAATTAATAATAAATCATCCAAACTGCATTTTCATTTTCTTCTTCAAGACTGCTCATTCTGTGACTTAATAAAATGAAAAAGAAAAGAACGTTTAAGATTTAATTTTCAAAGGATGCCCCAGCAAATAGTTATCAAAATTCAATCTGAAATGTCAAATTTGAAAATTTAAATAGGCTACATTAGCAGAAAGGCTTTTTTTCATTTTAAGGTCATAGCTTCATTATATTGGACTCATAAATAAAATTGATAATAGATCATCCAAATTGCATTTTAATTTCCTTCTTTTGGTTGCGCATTTTATGGCATAACTAGAAATAAAAGAAAGAGGACATTGCTTTTTCACTTTCATGTCCGCCCCGCAAAAAAGTGTCCATAATTCAATGGAATTGGCAATCCCAAGCGGAGCAGGAGAGTGACGTTAGTGGTCGCTGTTGAGAAATCTGGCCTGACTAAGTGACCGGTATTGATCTTTAAATATAAATGTGTTATTCTGTTTTGGGGTCTGAGATAAACAGGGATTGAGAAATACTGATAACATCATACTTAATAAGTACACATAACAGCATGGAGATGCCAGGACTTTCCAAAATGGTGAAAAACAGGAAACCTACACACCAAACTGAAACGCATGATTTCAGCAAGCAGAACAGCACACACATACATGCATGCACGAGTAAACACTCACACATGCACACAAGCTTTGGAACGATTACTGGAAGTTACATGACTATTTGGAAAGCTACCGAACAATGAGGCAAATATCATCTTGACATTTTGGTGGTGGTCCAGATCATCACTAAGAAACAGTGTAAACAGCTGAGGTATAAATGCTCGGTCAGTCCGGGAACAAAAAGCACCCAATTTTTGCAACCCTATCTCTGTGTCGATTCTTCTTGGAGGTTTGGCTTCAGTATTTGCATTTTATATACATCCTCTACGACACCGCTCTTCTTCTTCAGCTCCTGCTCTCTGATAGAAACACCACAATTATCACAGTGGACTGCTTCTCCAAGTCCACTACATTCACCTGGTCAAGCTCCCATCCACCTCCGAGATCGCCGACCCTCCCCCTCACCATATTTTCCAGCTCCATGGCCTTCCCTCCAACATTGTCTTAATTGTGGACCCCAATTCATATGTCACATTTGGAAGGTTTTTTGGAATGCGCTTGGCACGTCCTCCAGTCTCACTTCTGGTTATCACCCTCAATCAAATGGACAGACAGAAGGAGATAGCCCTGGAGACCACCCTCTGCTGCATCACAGCCCATCATCCCACCTTCTGGTCCTCTTTTCTCCCTTGTGTAGAGTATTCTCATAACTTCCTCACCAGCTCCCCTACAGGAATGATCCCACTCATGGCCACCTACAACTCTGAACCACCTGTTCTCTCCACCCAGTGGGGGTGAGGTTGCAGTCCTCTCTGTCCAAACCCATGTTACCCATTGTAAGAGTATTTGGGAGATTACCCATATTGCCCTCACCTCTTCCTCCTGGCGAAGTCATCGTTTGGCAGACAGTCACTGGCTTCCAGCCTCCCAAAAACAACCAGGACACAAGGTTTGGCTTTCCTCCCGCGACCTTGGGGTCATGCAAGATGGATCTGCGCTTTGTGCATCCTTTTGAGGTGGACAAGATCACCAATCATGTCTCAAACTGCCTACATGCCTACCGGTACATCCCAATTTTCATGTCTCACAACATTTTCCACTGGTGACCTCAGTCCCGCTTCCCACCAGGATCATTGATAACTTTCCTGATTTCACCATCAGCAGGATCTAGGACGGTTGTCATCAGGGCCAGGGTTTCCAGTTCTTGACTGACTGGGTGGATTAAAGTACAGATGAGCCCTCATGAAGCCTTTGGGCCCTCATCCTATCATACTCTCTTGGATGATGGCCTGGATCAGTAATTTTCTGTGTTGGATTTGTGCTTTGATGTTTTTTTTATTTATTTATTTATTTTTTACTTCTGTGCTTGTTGTGCTTGCAGGGATGCACTGAGATGCTGGGCGGGGTTTCCCCTCACTGGATCTGCTGCCGGACACACACCTGCAGCAGACTGGAAATCAGCACATGTTAACTGGCACTGGTCAACACTCTACATGCTGCCAGATGATTTCGTCAGTACTGCATGGTGCATGGCCCCTGCTTGTACAAATCTGATTGATTGCTCTCTCATATTTTTCCCTGTGGATTTTACCAAGGGATCTAACTTAGTGTTTGCTCTTTTGCCTTCAGTGTTCCACCTTGTTTCATTTCAGCTCCACACTCTGTGCCCTCCACCAGTGCAATGGTGAGTTACCTCTCCACCTGCTCTTCTCCGGCAGATTCTGAGGCCAATGACTATCTCTACTCATACCTGCATACTCCCTGTGAATCTTCAATACATTTCAATGCTACACTTCTCACTGCCTGATTCTTCACATCTGGGTTCAACTACACCTACAAATCTTTGGGTTTGGTATCAGCCCAAATGTGAATGGCTGCCACCTCTAAAGATCACATCCTTAAGTAATTTAGCTTTTAAACTGTGCTATAATCACATATCTGCTATTTTAAAATCCTGTGGTGGATTAATGCCCTATCCACCCAGAATATGTTTAACATTTTGGAGGGTAATAGTGTTTATAGATGTGAGTCCTTGTATGTGGTGTGAATTTTTTTCTTTTCACCGCAGAACTAGTTTGATAACCTGTCATTGTGTGTTTTTAGGCCTTTTGATTGTTGCTGTGTGACAGCTCTAGTGTTGTGGCCATAGTTGTGTTGTGTTTTTGTGTTGTGCTTTCACTTAGGTGACACTATCCAAAGTGCCAGTGGGCTGGGTGACTGTGGTGTGCAGGAGCCAGAGTGACTGAGCTACAGACTGCACTTTTTACTTTGGAGGCTAATCTTCCTCTGTTTACCAGCGTTTTGTTTGTAAATAAACTATTTTCTAGCTTAACCTACCTTCTGTTTCTTTTTCCTACTTTACACTTAGTTTTATTTGCTATCTAACTCCCCTCAACCCACCCCATCATGAGACAGGGCTGTCCGTTGAAGCTGCTGGTGAACTGACCTTTAATATTGTCACCATAGTACCATCACCTCCTTAAAAATTTCCCAGTCTGTGACATTGAAACACTCCTGCAGGGCCCCCTCCAGCCCCATTCACACTGCTGTTTGGATGCGGGGATCCTGCGCCAATTCTCCGCCTCCACCTCGGTGTGAATATCTTGGAGGCGGCGAGGGGTGAAATTTCGCTCCTGCGCTGCATTGGCAAACCAAACCAGTGTGAATGGATAAGCCGGTGACTCGTCGCGAGGGTGGGTCGATCGAACAACCTGATAACTACACAGGTCCCTCACTCACCAAAGTGAAGAAAATGTCAGAGAAAGCAACGTTACATGACCAAACAACAGAAACATAGTAACTGTAACTGTCGTTGGCAACTTGTATGAGGAAAAAAAATACTGCAGCTGAACACAGAGAAGTGCCTGTCCTCCCACCTGTTCTACCACCTCTTCGTCACATTTCTGCCCGAAAAACAGTGTCTGTCACTAGCAAAAATCTTTAACTCACTGAGGGTTTGTGTTGAAAGAAAATCACTGCGACCGTCAGGCCTCCAGACTGAGACTTCAGAGAACTTTGCTCCAGAAAACATTGTCCCTCCCTGCTAGTGAGAAGGTCAGACAGTATCCAGTTTACTGATGGTGATTATGTAATTATCTTAATTTTCTGCCACGGCATGACAGGGTGTGGTTGCTCATGGGGTGCACAACATGGACATGAAGTATAAACAAGCATTATGGGCTGCCTTGCAGAATCAAGAAGTCCAGGAATGTCAAAGGGCCATCTATGACCAAAACGACACAAAATAAGCTACAAGAAGTCAGTAAAGTTAGTCATGTTCTCTGTGTTTATCCATTTTGTTGTTTGTTAGCTGAACCCAACATGCATCTTCTAGTCACAAAACACTGCGGCTGTGTTGTATTTGCAGTCCCCATTTGGTGATGCATTAAATCAATAATTCATTTTTTTGGTTCCCTTTATGCCACGGTGTGATAGTCTGACCCCAACAATGACATCATCCTATATCATACTCTATTGTTGTACTTTTTACAAACCACAGCCCTTTCTATCCCCCAACACTTCACCAATGAACTTGTATCTCTAATAGGACATCTACTGTAACATACTGTACTGTAACCCTTTTTGGACAAGGAGCTCTAGCCTGCTGAAAAGCAATATTACAGATTTCTCAATCTTACCCTAAAAAATTCAAGTAATTACAAATTTGTAACAGCAACAAGAGCAAACATAATTTGTTACTTGACGTAACACAAAATGATAATTCTTGTTAGTGGCACTCGTGAAATTATGCCCAATAAACCTCAGTAAGTGGGTCAGTTTGGTGGAACGATGCTCTATTTCAATTGGGAACACAAATGGTAATTGAAAAGTAACCATTCATTATGATACATCCCTTTTATTTGACAGGGCACAACATTTGAATAAGTATTGATGATTAATTATTTGTTTTGTGTTATTTAGCAGCTGATGGACATTAAGTCAGGAAAGGTTATAATGCAAGGTATAATGCAATTAGTTCCCAGATGTGTAGGAACTTAGGAACTACCTCAATACATCATGCTTAGTAATCACTAACTATGTGCTATATGTTAATGAATCATTTCTGATGTCCACTGAAAACTAAATACATTTAGGGCTCTATGTTACACTCAGAGCGCAGTGCAAGTGTCATAGCTAAGTGTCAGTTGTCATTTTCATGCCTTGCACCCACGTTGTGTAAATAGCAAATGTACTTACGCCCACCTGTGCACCTCTGGGCTTGTTGGTCTTAAAGTGAGGTGTTGTCATGCATACTAATGGTGTACTTCTGTCTTGAGGTAGCAGAAAGGTAATGCGCTACAGACCAACAAAACGCTGGTCTAATGTCAGTCTGTTCCCTGCTATTTAAAGAGTGTGTAGTAAGATGCGCCTTCACGGGTTGGTTCACAACGCTTGTCACTCTGATTTTATCATTTGAAAGGTCAATTTCAGCTATTTCATACATTTCCATGAATGAACATCTAATTAACACAACTCAAGGCTTTAGTTTTAAACTTGACGGCAAACAAAACAAAACTTTTTGTCTCTGAAGTAATAATATTTAGATGGAATCTGAGGACTTATCAGGACAGCTAATTCATGCCTAATTATCAAACTGTCCCAAGTAAAATTCCTAGAATTCTAGAACTCAGACCAAGCACAGTAAACCATTTAAATGGATCCCTTAGACATTGCAGTGAAGCTATGACAGCAACAGAGGTGTTATCACAGGATGGATGGACAGACAGCTGCAGTGAGAAAGTAACAAGGTTCGACACTCAGCCCACCTTCAAAAAGACAGCAGCTACCCTCAGTAACACTGGCACTGTACAATAAGACAAGTTCACTTTCTCCATGTCATGCATATGCTGCATTTCTGCTTGTGAGCCTATGTAGCCATTCAATTAAAAATGGCATGTTGCTCTGTCTGTCTCAGTGGGGAAGCATTTTGCTCGACAGCTGCAACATCTGGTGCTGTTTCTTTGAGTAAACTGTCAGTTAGACAGCTCAGTGCAATACAAACATAATACAAGATATAAGGTAAGAGGAGGGGTGAGCAACTGTACATTTAATTTAAGAAACTGATGGCATTCCAGTGGTGTCTGCTAATGGGGATATAAACATCTTCAAGATATCAAGCATACACATAGTATATGTAAAGTAGAAATTATACTACCATTGTAAAAACAATGGCAAACCAACAAGGAAAATGTTGTTTTTTTTTGTTTTGTTTTTTAAATTTATCCTTCATCTTCTTCTTATATTGATAATAAAAACATCAGTCATGTGAGAAAAAAAAACAAAACAATGTATTTTGATACGTTTATTTCATCATAAAAAACTGATCCTTATGTCAGCGATTAACTAATTTAAAGATATTTTCATTCAAATACCCCCAAAAATGACATTGCCTCAAGCACAAGAGGAAAATGTGTACAACATACCACAATGCCTATATAAAGACCCTTGATTCAGATAAGATAACGTTCCCCAAGGATCCCTTTATCAATCAACGTCAGGAGGAGCAACAGAGAAGGGATCTTTATTCCATCCATGGACAATCAGGATGACATAACTAAACATATACTGTAACACATAAATAAATGGACCCAGCAGGGCATTGAGAGACTGCAGGTTTTGTCAGACAAATAGGACCAGAGACACACAACCTCAGTCAATCACTGCAATATTGTACAGATTTTTCTGTACCTCAAAAAAAAAAAAAGAAAAAAGCTTTGAATAGCCAATGTCTAGCAGTGTCCTAAAAACATGATGAAATTGGGTGTCTGCAGAAGTAAAATGTTTTGAGTAATATATTGGGGCTAGAGTGTTTGTGTGGCCTCAAAAACAACTCTTGCATTTAAAGGTACAATGTGTAATATGTAGTGTCATCTAGCAGAACTGACTTGTCACAGATGGAATTTAATATTCATAGTTTGTTTTAATTAGTGTCCAGTCACCTGAAAATAAGAGTTGTTGTGTTTCATTACCGTATAATGAGCCGTTTATCTCTACATAGGGAGCTGGTCCCTGTGCATGGAAGTCACCATGTGCCACCATTTCTACAGTAGCCCAGAATGGACAGACCTAGCTCTTGTGTTTAACGTGAACTTAAGTTTCACTTTTATTTAATTAAGTGGGCGACTGCTGGAAATCTACTGGAGCAGCTGATCTTTCCTGCCAAACAATCTGTATTGTGAAAGGTTTGAAGCCACAATCTGATTAAGGATGGCGGATCATATTTATTATCTACAAGAAAGGTATAGGAGTGTGAAGAATCAAAAAATGTAGATGCTAAGCGAAAGCTGGACAAGCAGTGGCAGAAGACAAGAATAACAACTGGAGTTGCCTTTCCAAGCTGGAAATCTCTGACGATGGAAAAATGTTTGCAGAGTGACACCAGACTTTGCCTGCTGGACAGGTGCAAGTAATGTTAAAGACTATCATCAAGTGTGGAAATAACACAGTTATTTGTTTGTATAATCCATTGAAAAAAAAAAATTAAAGTGAAAAAAATGCTAAAACTACTTAGTTTTATGCCATGTTTTCAACAAAGGTTGGCATCTTTTACAGCTCTGCATGCACAACTCGTTATATTATGTGACACATACTGTATGTAACAAGCTCTGTCACTCTGTATGCGATGGTGCTAAAACAAACACCATTACACCCACTTGAAATGGAACACAACCTAGATAATGTACAATGTGTATTAGCAGTACATTAGTTTCAATGAAACGTAATGCCAGCATGTATAATGGTAAATATTAGCACACCGTAGCCTCAGTTTTTGCCCCTCAGAGTGCTGGTGGTAATGTAGCATTAGCAAAAAATTCATTTAGATTTATTCTTTGTCTGTTGCAGTGAGACAACAAATGGAGCGATAACTAACTACAGTCAGGTAGTAAGGGCTTGGGGTGTGCCAAAGACAGTCAAATAAATGACAAGTCTGTATTTAGCACTTGAGTTTCTTGTCTGTGAGGGCCACAGTAGCTTCTAGAGCTTCTCCAACATCTTCGGAGAGGGAAGGATGAGTGAGGGAACGTTTCAATCTAGAATCGCACCGCTAGATGCCGCAAAATACTCCATATATTACACACTTTACCTTTAAAATATATATCTGGGCTGAAAAAGAAATTTGTCAATAAAACATGGGGAAAAAGTTGTATTGGCACTGAAACAAGTGTCAAATGTATTTTGATGTTTTTCATGAAAATATTCAGATTTTTTATTTTATTTTTAATTTCATATCTGTTTTCCTTTACAGTTTTGTTTTGAGGCTGTCAGATGCTTTTCAGTTTCAACTTTCTGTCACCATTGTGGCATGGAGAGGAGAGACTGATGGTAGAGAAGTGAGGTGAGTGTCAATTAGATACGTATCTGCATGCTAATGAGAACTTGTCACTCCTCTGAACTCGAGGTCTGTGCTGAGTGGCACAGACATCAGCTATCTTGCCTTCCATTATAATGTCAGTACACCTGTACACAAATGGCTGCATGGGGATACACTAGCCCAATATGGCTCAGTAATTCCCTTAATAGAGACTTGATTTATTCATTTTTTTTAATTTAACCTATGCATGCAATGTCAATGAACTTCAATAAATCAAGTTTTATGACCTTCATTACTTCATCTTTGAGGATCAGGTCTGGCACATGGTGTCAAAAGAAGATGCTAAAACCATCTTCATCATCATGTTCCGTATCAGGTCGTTGGGGGGATGGAGCTGATCCCATCTGATATTGAGCGGGCAACAGTGTAAACTCTGGAGAAGGCAGTTTATCACAGGGCTAAATTAAGTTTATTTATTGAACTAAGCAGGAAGAGCAGTTAGTCCACTTATGATTGGTCACTTTTAATTTGGTAACACCCTGAAATGATACAGTAAAAGAAACATTTTTGATTAAGCATGTGACTCATGACATATATGTGAGGATCCAACAACCTTTACCAAGAAGGTTGGGCAGCCTGTATTTTGCCTAGAAGGCGGTGTTGTAGTCAAGACCACCTTGACTGAGACCAAGTCATAACCAAGGCCAGAGTGTTTCGAGGCCAATACAAGACCAAGATTTTGAGAAGCTGAGACCAAGGCAGGACTAGAACAAGTTAAGAACTGTTGCAAACATCATGTTTTCTGTGACTCTTCTCTTCCAGTAGGAACCATCATAAGTACAGAAGGTATCAAATGATTTTTCAACACAGTGAATACAGTCCATTCCGAGACGAGATCTTCAAAAAGTCCCACATATCAAAACGCACCCTCATCTGGCTCACATGCTGCGTGGAATGATGGCCAGGGCATGGCCAGATGTCAGCCAAAGGCAATAGGTCATCATATGATCAGCATAAGAATCAGAATTTCCTTTATTTGACCCCCAAACAGGGACATTTCTTTATCACAGCAGCCAAAGGACGGTAATAAAAAGAATAAAAAATATAATAAAAATGTAAGAAAATAGAAATAGACTCATATACATTGTATATACATGATGTTTTACACTGTGACCAGTGTAATTGTGAGCAGTGTGGCAGTGTGCAGTCATTAATGAATAACAAATATGGATATGAAAAATTGTCCAGTTTTTTTGTGACATAGTGCACATGTGAGGTCTATTGGGGACAGTGCTGGTTGTAAAATCTGACAGCAGCAGGAAAGAAGGACCTGCGATACCTCTCCAGCCAAGAGGGCATCCCAGGATGGATCTGGCCTTCTTGTTAAGTTCATCAAGTCTCCTCCTGCTGCTGAGATGATGCTGCTCCAGCAGACTACTACAGACTACCATGAGTGCCCCCTGCACTCCAAAGAACCTGAGCTTCCTCAGCAGATGGAGTCTGCTCTAACCCCTCTGATATCTCAGAATGTAATATATTTTTTTTACTGTCGTGCCTCACTGGGCCGCACTGGCTCTGGGGTGGTCTTGAGACCAGTCTTGAGTGCTACAACACTACTGTGAGGGCAAAAATAAAAGTACACACAACACATGCTTTGAGTGCAAGGTAGTAATTAACAGAGTCCAAATGAGCATCTCAACATTTTGATCAACTCAGACTTTTTCCTTTTTGCATTTTGGCAGTTGGATGGTGAGAGATCATGGCTCAGCTGTCTCTTATTGATTGCTTTCAAGTGAAAGAGACAAAACCAGGATTTTGATCTTAACCTATTGACATTTTTTGGCTTTTAGTGATGCATTCAAAAAGGTTTTGAATGGCTAATCGATCCTGAGGTCCTTCACTGGTCACTGAGTGATAGAACTGAACTATTGTGTCTATTCCAGTGTTGTTACCTCATTGCTGCGCTCTCGGAATTAGCTTTTTTTTTCCTTACTACAAGCATCTACACAAACTCTGGTAAACAGATCGTTTGGTTAACTTTGCCTCTCTTATTCACTCAGATACATGTGTTGTGGTAGGACATACACCTGAATTGGAACAATAGTTTTCAGCACTGTCCGAGGCCATACTGTGATTTCAAAGACGTGTCAGCAAGTA
This sequence comes from Sparidentex hasta, assembly GCA_030272975.1. NCBI lineage: Eukaryota > Metazoa > Chordata > Actinopteri > Spariformes > Sparidae > Sparidentex > Sparidentex hasta. Next base: position 17,720 of record JARJLU010010692.1, read on the forward strand.
AGGTTTGATCATAGTCTTATTCAATACTGCTGTGCATCTACAGAACACCTGTGCATTCCTGTTTGCTTATTGTCCCTGATTCCAGGATGGTGCCCTGTAATTATTAATTCATATTTATATTGTCTTCCCTTTATTGATTATTACTATTTTGAATTACAAATTGCTCTTCTCCTTGTACACCAACAGCTACACCTCTAGTCATCAGTCTTTCAAGCTCCTAACATTTACAGACAACACCAGTGTGATTGGGCTCATCTCAGATGGGAACAAGATTGACCGTCTCGTGACAGCAAGAACAACTTGGAGATCAATGTCCTGAAAACAGTGGAGATGACTGTGGACTACAGAAAGAGCACAAAAATTCAGCCTGCCAAAGACGATGATGGTGCACTCATTCACTGTCATCATAGAGTCCATCCTCACTTCCTACATTACCATGCGGAACGCTGACACTCCCAGGGACAAGGGCAGTCTGCAGAGTATCATTTGCTCTGCTGATAAGGTGATCAGCTGCAATCTACCATTCCTCCAGGACCTGCCTGCATCAAGGACCCTGAAAAATGACATTTTTAGTATTTAAAGTTTGTTCCTTTGCACCTACAGACTGCAGCAAATTCCTCATGTATGTAAACTTACTTAATTAACTTAACTTAATCCATTAGTGTGCATGCACTCAGGGTTGGAATTACACAGTGGCTTTTGGGGGAGTCCTATTTTCCAGTGCGCACCGCTACTCAACATGTCACATGCACATACATGGAAATGTGCGGCAACGTGATCAGTTGCAGGGTAACTGCGAAAAACATTCTACTGTTACCACTACAGACAGTTAATACTGAAAGGCTAAATGACAACATTATAAGGCTACTGTTTCAAAATCAAAGAACACACTCATCATAATCACGCAATAATGTGCTATTTACATCTTCAAAGATTCAGTCCCCCCTCCTCCCATCCTCGAAATGGTTGAGTCCACCCCACACTCTTTCCAATGGGTGGAGCTAGCAGCTGCAGCAGTGTGTGGAGGGATCCTACTACTCACACTGTGCTTCGCCAGGTAAGAGATGTGAATACCACACAGACATAGTTAAATAAGTTACAACAACACACATCCCATTTACAAAAAGTGCCAGGTCCAGGCTGTCTGCAACATTTATCCTGCACTGTTCAAAAGCCTACTCAATTACGAGTGCTGTTAATCTAAGTTAAAAGCTACAGATAGTGATACCGTTGTGTTTGTATTGATGGGTGAAAAAACAAGAACTTGTATACAGGTAGGGTAAGGACTAATACAGTATAATGCAATTATTGTAATCATCATTACTTTTGATAACATTTTTCAAAACATTTGATTTGAACATGCTGAGAGAGAGACAGAGAGAGAGAGACAGAGAGAGAGAGAGAGAGATCTGATATCTTTCATCTGGAAAAAGACAGTTATCAGATTATGAGGAATCTGATAAACAAACTTAGATGTTTGCTTAATAATTATTTTATTCATTGCAGGTGTACATGTTAATGTGATTTCAATCACTCAGCCAGTGCTAAGAAAGGTCTTCTTCCTGCCTGTTGGAGAGATAGAGAGACTAAAGTGTCAAATTGCAGTAAAAGATGCTGTATAAAAGACAGGCTACAACTTATATTCCTTGTCCCCCCCTGGAATTATTCTCTGAAATTGTACTGTTTATTGTCGGCTCTAACTATGAAATGGGATTTTCGCCTCTGCCCAAGCCCAGTTTTATTTTCATTTTTCACGTCCACGCACAATTTTTGGAAGAACGCCAATGCGTGCGTAATGTTACTCTGGCAAACCCGTGGATAAAATGTCTGCAGTTTGGAAATAACTCAAATTAGAAAGCAAAAGTAGTCCAACAGCGACATGTAGCATCTGCAATACGATTCACAATACATTTCACAGGGGGCAACAAATACTTCCGGATACTTTCCTCGAGACAGCAACATGGCCAAAAATAGAATTGAATCAAATCACTCTGAATAACCAGCTCATCTCTATGGTAGAGGATCAGGGTTTCCTTCGTCATCTGGAGTTTTTGAATCCCTGGTGTGCCCTACCATCTTGGCATTACATTACATTGACTCCACTTTCGAGGTACGGTATGTGCACTAGTTTCGTGGGTCTCATACTACAGAGCATGTAAAACAGGCAATCGAGGAGATGCTGAACGTATGTGAAATAGACAAGCAACGTGTCCACGTCATTTTACGTGACAACGTGAGAAATATGAAAAAAAGCAGTGGATGATATGGAGGTACCAAGTGTGGGCTGCATCTCACACACACTTCATCTGGCTGTACACAAGGGTCTGCTGTCAAAGTGCAGTGTCACAGACTCACCTGCTAACACAAGGAAGGTAGTAGGCCAATGTTGGAATAGCATATGCAGAATAAGAAAGACCATATGGAAGAAGTTACTTTGTTTCAACAAAAGAAAAAAGAAAACTATTAGGGAACAGCTTGGATGCAGGTACTTTTTTTTATTAATGCAGCTGCATTATCCAGGAAAATATTAAGGCTAAGTATCGGATCGGGACTCAGAAAAAAACCTGATTGGGACATCCCTAAAAATAATCTCACTCAGACACAGACATAGGACATAGGAGCACTTTGTGGAGCCATTGTTGCACAGCAGTTACATGGCCCCATGGTTTGTGCAAGGGATCAGCTGTTTGCTATGAAGCCAGTCGGCATAGTATCCAGATCAACATACATCCAAAGAGATCTGGAGAAGGACACACAGAGGCTGCAGGGGGAGGAATAAAGCAGCGGAATCCGAGATCAAGATCAAGACCATTAGATTTAAGCACCATGTCCTCTCTCTCATCATGGGCAACGTGAGATCGCTAGCTAATCAGATGGAGGAGCTAATGGCGCTAGCCAGGAGTCAAAGGGAGTACCAAGAATGTAGTTTAAAGTGCTTTACGGAGCCATGGCTGCACCAGGTAATTCCCAATGACAATGTTTCCATTGATGGCTATGAAACTGTTCAGGCCGACAGGCAAGGACAGGGACTTACCGTTCTAGTTAACAACAGGTGGTTCAGTCCTGCTCATATTACTGTCAAAGAAATCATCTGTTGCCCGGACATGGAACTGTTGGACTCCAACCATCTTATCTGCCTCGGGAGTTTTCACATTTTGTTGTGGTGACCGTTTACATTCCTACCTTTGCCAACCCAACGTCGATGTGTGACTTTATCCAATCTGCCATACCCCGGCTACTAACTCAACACGAGTGCCTGTATTACTATCTCGGGTGACTTCAACTACATCACCATGGAGCCCTGCCCAACTTTACACAGTATGTGAACTGTCCTACATGAGATGAGATGACCCTGGATCCTCTCCCCTCCCCCCACTGAGTAGCTCAGACCACAACCTGGTACACCTCAACCCCTGTTATATGCCTCTGGTGAAGAGCCAACCTGCAACCACAAGGACAGTGAGGATATGGTCAGAGGAAGCTTATGAGACACTTCAGGGATGTTTTGAGGTCACGGACTGGCAGTCACTTTGTGAGCTGCATGGAGAGGACATTGATGTAGACTCCACTCTCCACTGTCCCAGCTGAGACTATCCGTTGTTACCCCAGTAACAAGTTGTGAGTGACAAAAGACAAGAGGGCTTTCAGAGCTGGCAACAGGGAGGAGGTGAGAACAATACAGGGACACCTAAAGGTGAAGATCAGGGAGGCTAAGGAAACTACAGGAGGAAGCTGGAGTGGAAACTTCAGCAGAGCAACAGGAGAGACATATGGAGAGGAGTGCGGATAATTCCTGAATTCAGGTCATTTGGCATTACAGGAGTTGTAAGCAGCGTTGATTAGGCCAACAAACTCAATCTGTTTTATAAAAGATTTCATACTAAGGCCCCTGCACCCCCTGATACTACCACCATCAATTGTACTGCTGTCTGCCAGCTACCATCTTCTCCAACCCCTCCTCCTCCTTACATTTCATCCTCCTGTGAGATCCCTCCCAATACCTCCTTCCCTAGTCTCCAGACTCACTACACACTACTACCAAATGACTCTACACCTCCCTCTCCCCTACCTGTCACCTCTACAGTGAGCATCACAGCTGACCATGTTAGGAAACAGCTGGTGAGACTCCACTCAGGCAAGGCTGTGGGTCCTGATGGTGTCATTCCCAAGGTGCTCAAAGCCTATGCCCCACAGCTTTGTGAAGAACTTCATCATATTTTCAGTATGAGTCTGAGTCTGCAGAGGGTCCCTGTGATGTGGAAGATGACATGCCTTGTCCTTGTGCCGAAAACAACGAGTCCCTCTGGCTTCAAGGACTACAGACCTGCAGCACTGACCTCTTACATCATGACCACCCTGGAGAGACTCGTCTTGAAGCAGCTCCAGCCCTTGGTCAAACCACTCCAGGGACCTCTACAGTTTGCCTCTCAGCAGAACTTGGAGTTGAGGATACCATCATCTACCTGCTCAGCTGTGTCTTCGCCCACCTGGGCAAACCAGCGAGCACTGGGGAGTCATGTATTTTGACTTCTCGAGTCTATTCAACACCATCTGTCCAGCTCTACTGGATGAGAAGCTGACAGTGATGCAGGTGGATTCCCCCTTGTGACCTGGATTATTGACTATCTGACTGGCAGACCACAGTATGTGCGTTTACAACACTGTGTCTCAGATAGACTGGTCAGCAACACTGGGGCTCACAGGGGACTGTCCTCTCTCCCTTCCTCCTCTCCACTCTCTACACCACAGACCTCAAATACTGCACAGGAACCTGTCATCACCAGAAGTTCTTGGATGGTGTGAGCAGAACCATCTACAGCTCAATGTGACAAAGACCAAGGTACCAGTTGTGGACCTGAAAAGGACCAAGGTGCCGTTGACCCGCTTTTCCATCCAGGGGTCAGTGTCAGTGGTCAGTATCTGGGTGTCCACATTGATAATAAACTTGACTGAATAAAGACCACTAACTCTCTCTACAGGAAGGGACAGAGTCTTTCCTCTTTCTGTGCAGGCTGAGGTCCCTCAACATCTCCCGGACTATGCTCTGACGGTGGTGTCAGAGATGGATGCAGTATGCTATCCAATTTACATGTCATCTTGGACAATGGCTCCCATCGACTCCATGATGTGGTAATCAGCCACAGGAGTACATTCAGCACTGGACTGATCCCAACAAGATGCACCACAGAGCGCCACAGTAAAATCATTCCTGCCTGTGGCCATCAAACCGTTCAACTCCTCACTAGTGATGGGAACGGCAGTTCTTTTTACTGTATACTGAATCTCTAGAATCCGTTCATTAAAATGATACGTTCAGAAGATTTGTTCACCAAATCGTTCAGTGCTCTCCAACTCCCTGAACTGATAAGCAGCCAAACGATCCATCATTCAGTTAATAATTCAGCCCTAAGGTTCACGTTCACTTACTGAGGGACGGTGCGTTCAGGGACTATAGTACACAATCATTCGTGGGAGATGCAGTGCTGCTCTGAGTGGTATACATGCACTGAAATCATTACACGGTGATGTGCACAGTAAAATCACTTAACATGATGCTACACGGATGTTAGCAACATAGCGCTAATTTTAGCAGTATGGTTACTGAACGTGAATTATCTCCTCTGCCCTGGCTGAGTGAGAGACACAGCGCCACTTTCAGCACAGCACGTGAACGAGAATCACGTCCTCAGCATCAGTTCTCTGCCTGCAGTAGGTTTGCAAATCATGAATGAATCACAAGGTGAACGTGATTCACATCCATGCATCCCTCATTCGCGAATGACCTGCTGAGGATGTGAATCATGTTTGCGCTGTCAATGAATCACTGTGAACGTGAATCACGTTTGCGACGGCAGCTGCTGAGAATCACGTTTGCGAACGTGAGTGACTTTTACTGTGCAGTAAAATCACTTTAGATGATGCTACACGGATGTTAGCAACACAGCGCTAATTTTAGCAGTACAGTTACTGAACGTGAATCATCTCCTCTGCCCTGGTTGAGTGACACAGCGTCATTTTCAGTACAGTACGTGAACGAGAATAACGTCCTCAGACATCAGTTCTCTGTGTGTGTCGCGGCAGTTCCGCTCCCGGCCGGCATGCTCGCGGCTGAGCTCAACTAAACTGAGAATGGAATGAATCAGTTCATGAAGTGATCCTGTTCACTTTGTTCACTGAAAAGATTTGTTCGTTCGAATGACACGTTCACGACCGATGCAACACTACTCCTCACTCTATGAATAGGACTCTGGATGTTTTGTTTCTCTCTAAAGTGCAATAATTGAGAAAAACAATGTGCAATAACCCATATATTTTCAACTGTAGCATTATTTATTACTCTGAATGTACATTTTCTTGTATTTTTGTTATTGCTTATATATAGTGTATTATTATTATTATTATTATTATTATCATTATTATTATTATTATTATTATTATTATTGTTGTTGTTGTTGTTGTTGTTTTTGATTTATTATTAATGATATTTTCTTCCCCCTGCATATTCTGGACTTTAAATGGGAGCAGCTGTAAAGCAAGCAATTTCCCTCAGGGATCTAAGTATTTCTGATTCTGATTCTTCTGATTCTAATAACCAAGCCTGCCCTACCAGTGTATGTACCCAACACCCGTAACCATGGGCCCTCTGCTGTATTGTTTAATGAATGAGCAAAGAAAATAGACTAATGCTTAAATTTTCAGAGTATAGTCAGCTTGTCAAGTGATTTATTAGCAGAATTTGGCATTCTGAAAATTGGTACACACAGACACAGTCACACACACACACACAGACATGAATCCCATTAAACCAGATTTTAATCACGCCTGACTTTTATCATCATCAGATACAATGTTGTGGACTATGACCAAATGCCAGCAAAGCTAATAACTGTCCCATCCAACTCAGCTGTGCTATGTGTTTTTAAGAATATTAGCATGCTAACATGCTTAACTAAAATGGTGAATATGGTTCACATTAAACCTGCTTAGCATCAAGATGCTAGCACTGGCAGTGTGACCATTTTAGCATACAGCAGTTAGCGTTCACGTCAAAGCACTGTTGAGGCTAAAGCCTCTCAGAGCAGTAAATGCATACAGCATACAACATGACTGTAGCACGTCAGTCTTAAGGCCCCCACACACCGCCCAGATGTCCAACTCTGTTGCCTCTTGTCTGACCCATTCGGCAGAAAAGTTGCATTAAAACACACCTCTTCGACGTGTTGCCTACTGCACAGTAACATGTACGTTCTGCGCTTGCGCGAGATGCAATCAGCGGGAGGCGCTTGTTGTGAGTTGTAAACGAGAGGCTTATGCACGCAACTCTCTTTACTTTCGATCAAAACAAAACTTAACTATTTCAGATAAAAACAGCTGCATACTAACCATGCAGTGAGGCATTACCAAATGAACACAAATTAATTTGTCATGAACGGACATAACAACTAGTCTTGTGCCAGTACTGCAAAGCACAACAATGAGGAATGACGGAATGGAGTGCATAGAAAACCAATGCACACACAGTATTTCGCCCCTCCAACACATCGCGCTGATTTGCTAGCACACCGAGAATCAGAGAATCGGAGAATCCAATGGCTCAGATGTCCAATGGCCCTCCTCCTCAGACTTCGCATGCTGAGTCTGAGCAGACAACGTCCGAACGGCTCCCAAAGCTTCCAACGTAGCTGAACACACCAAACATATTTGTTCCCGACCTCATCCGAGTCTCTCCAAACGCTTCAGACATCCAACGGTTAGGCCGATGTGTTCCTGCCTTTACCCCAGGCAAACAGAAAAAAGTTGGCAGTGACAAAGTCTGCAGAGTTTATAGGCTGGGAATCTCAAATTGCTTTAAATTTAGATATAACTTGCCCACAACAAACGTCTACATGGGAGACCATGACCCAACTGAAAAGCTGCTACAGTCTTTATTCAGCTTGAGACCTTGTGGAGCCCCCTTGGAGAGCTATGGTTGTCCCCCGGGAAACATGTTCACAGTATTATCAGAGCTCAGTTTGATAATTCACTGTGTGGTGTCATTCAGTCAGACTGGGTTAACTTCAGGTCTACAAGTAGGTCTTCCCTTCCAATAATTACAGTTTTACCAATAATGAGCTAGCTACTGGTAGCCATATTGAGAGATAACCATCTTCCCATTCTAATTGCATTTGTAAATGGACTTGCATTTATATCTACATGAATGCACTATAGCTTTGTACAGTACTCAAAGCACTTTACAATACTTGCCACATTCACACACACATTCATACACTGAAATCAGAAGCTGTCAGAAGCATGCACGGTGCTTACTGCACATCAGGAGCAATTTGGGGTTCAGTATCTTGCTCAGGACACTTCGACGTGCAGCCCAGCTCAGCCTAGCACGGGGAAACAAGGAATCAAACCAGCAACCTTCCTATCACCAGACAAACTGCTCTTCCTGCTGAGCTACAGCCGCCCCAATGACTGTGTTTGTATGCAGACTAATCTGGTTGAAGCACTGTATAGACAGCTGTTACTTAGTACAGAAAATGTGTGAGGGACATCATATGACATTGCAGTGGTTTGACAGTTCTATGATCAACAATTTGGAACCTTTTTACATTATAGAATCAATTTTGCAGAATGGGAGGGACGACGGGTGCACCCTTCATCCACTAGATAATTTGGGTCCTTATTAGGCTGACTGAATGGTTCACTTAGTGCCCGGTTTACATTACCTGTCTTTCTCTGGTTCTCTAGGTGTTTCCATGATGATTACTGCATGAGTGATTTCTCTACTTTCTACCATCTGGGTAGGAGGACCAGAGTATACAGCCATCTTACCGCCCAGCCGTCTGCAGCACACAGAATCACACAGCGAAGCGTGCACGAGCTACTTTAACAGAAATGAACAGGAGCTGGAGGTCACACAATGTGAAGAGCTAGCATGTTAAATTCAAATTATTCAAATAATACTGTGATGATGATGATATTGTTATTATTATGTATTGAATTATGTGCCAGGCTTTGAGTCATTGTGATTAACACATGTTAGTTGTGCATCAGGGCAGCTTTAGCTCGTGAGGTAGAGTGGGTCCTCAAGTAATCATAAGGTCACTCGGCCGATTCTTAAGCTCCCCTGGCTGCATGTTGAAGAATCGCTGATCAAGCTACTGAACCCCAAATTTGCTTCAGATGAGTAGGTCAGCACTTTGCACGGTAGTCTCTGCCATCAATGTATAAATGTTTGTGTGAATTATTGAATGTGTCAAGTGTTGTGAACTGCTTTGAGTGTTCAGTAGACTGGAAAAGTTCTATAGAATTGTAAGTCCATTTACATGCACATGTTTTTTTTTTTTTTTTTTTTCTTTGTTATGGTTGATATTGCAGCCCAGTTGCCAGTACAATGTGTTAGCAGTTATCAGTCATGATTTTAACACAGTAACACACAATAATTGTCAATTTAAAGTTAAGGTCTTTACATTAATATATTGTAGTCTTGTGGCAATGATTATGAATAACTGCCATGAATAACAGTTGATTTCAACCCCCCCCGCCCCAAAAAAAAAAAAAAAGAATGTGTACCAGTTAAGAGTGAGATCTGAAATCTGGTACAATTTCAGTGACTGGGGTATTTTGAAACATTTTCTTTGCAGTATTTTAAGACATAGTTTAACACATCATGCCTGTCAATGGTGTTTTCATTACATTTGAGTGGTAACTTCCAAAATCAATTTTCAGACGAAGACTATAAACTAAACCATGGGTCTTCAAGGTCTAAAGGGACATCCACATCAATAACAATTTCTATAATGATGAGTATAATGGTAATGGACTTGCATTTCACTTTTCCAGTCCACTGAACACTCAAAGTGCTTGTAAAATTCACCCATTCACATTTCACTGATGGCAGAGGGTGACATGCCAGGTGCCGACCTGCTCATCTGAAGCAATCTGGGGTTAGCTATCTGTCGTTAGCAGGCATGAATTGTTGCTGATGTACGTTGCACAGAAAAAGTTAAACCAGAAGGATACTGGTTCATTAAATTCTGCAGACATTATGAGAACTGAACACTCTGTTACCAGAGTTGTTGCTTGAAAGCACTTTTATTTTCTTTTTTTTATACTTGGTTCTGAGTCAACATCAGTTGTACCGGCCATATTCAAATTGCTTCACACTTCTGAGAACCCATCAGCTTCAAAGACTATTTGGCAGTGTGTGTCCAGTAAAGGTGTGTTTTTATTTGTAATTTTCAGAGCAATATTATGTTGTATAAGTATTTAATAAGTTGTGAACATGCCACCCTGTAAATCCAGATGTATTTTGATTGGTTTTCAGTATTTCTATCATTCACCAAATCACTCTGAGATTGATCACAATTATATTTTTACCACTGTTGTCATTTTAGTTGTGTTGTGGATGCCGTAGAGTGATAGAAGGATGTGTAAAAGTTATCATTGCATTGGAGGTGCTTAATGTGGTTGCAGTTGTGTGTTATTTATACAGTGCTGCTCA
>JARJLU010010693.1:0-27816 GCA_030272975.1 Sparidentex hasta
TAGAGAGAGAGAGAGAGAGAGAGAGAGAGAGAGAGAGAGAGAGAGAGAGAGGGATAGATAGATAGATACATACATACATACATACATACATACATACATACATACATACATGGGGAGAATCTTGGAACTGCAGAGAACACCCATATTCAACCATAGAGGTTCAATGGAGAGCATCTCATGCCTGATAATGCGTAGAAATGAGCATGTTGATTGCTGGTTCTTTACAGTGAATTACGGCCACAACCAAGAGGAAGACGAGGACATTTTTGACAAAGAAAATCAGGTATTTGTTGGTGAGTTGGAGGTTCAAAAACACATTAGTCCTCTCACAGTGTAAAGACAGTAAAAGTGCATTTATCATACAGTGTTACGCACAAATGGCAAAGCAGGATTTATATTTTTACTAGAAATCAAACTGACTGTTCCACTTGCCAAAATGATTGCGACGATCCCTAAACTGCTCCACCCTGTGGCATCAATTGAAATTGGAGGTTTGATATGTGGACACCATTTTTATATCTATTGAAGTCTTGTTACATTAAACTCAGCCTGCATCATGATTAGGACTCAGAATGTGACTATAAAATGTAACAATTGCATGATAGCAGTCTTATATTTATATCCAGGCTTTTATAATTAACACAATCCATATGTGCAGGAGGTTAAGATGTAACGGGTGATGTTTTGGAAACAGCACAGTGGCTGTCACACACACACGCTGCCTTTTCCAGTCCAGTCCAGTCCACTTTGCACAGTATTCCATCTAGAATGCTATTTCATCTAATCTTGGATTTCCACGTTTAGTTACCAAACTGTCTGTTCCTCTCTCCACTCAGTGGACGGGGAATGTGATGGTGAGACAAGTGTTGATCAACTATTGATATGAGTTGGCTTATTTCTTTCACAACTGAAAGGTGTTTATGGAATAATTGTCCTTCACTGCGAGTGCAAGTAAAAACAACTCTGCTGGTTTGCATGTTCACGATAACACTGATCAATCAACAATTGATATTAAGTGAAATCGAGTGCGAGATGCATCATTTGGACATTTAATTTCTACAGTCTTGCTTTGATTCACCACCTCAGCATCAGTGTTACCCAATTCCCCTTGCCTCCCAAATGTATGCATTGTCAAAGTATTTGTAAATTTCCCACACATTTCCACTTCAAGTACTTTTTTTTAAAACATTCCAATTTATGCCTGGAAAGTGGCACTTGCACATTTCAGACCCTTTTCTGTGTGTATGCAAGCTTTATAAATGAGGCCCCAGGTCTGGACCCAGACATTATTCTATCCACAACTATAATCTAAACTATTGAGAATTATTATTATTATGTTTTTACCTGCACAGCTTTTCTAGCCTTTATGGCACAAGTGGTCCAGGAAACTTCCAGTACAAATGCGTGCTTTGTTGAAACACACATGAGGTTGTTCATTCAATCAAATCTTTCCCATTAAAGGCACATTTTATTATTCCCAGTGTCCTGCTCCAAACAAATAGATAAAAGTAAAGCTGGAACACAACCGTTTCCAGCTGGTTAGAATGTCTCATTCCAGTTATTATCAACACAAAAAGCTTTTCCTGTTTGCTGTTTCTTACAAAGTGACAAGAAACCAGTGATAAATACAAATGCTATAGTGCAAAAATAAAATATCAGTCCAATGCTTGATGCAGCAGGATCTTCCAGCTCTGTAGGCCTAGTTGTTTATTTGTGGTCGTAGAAGCTGGAGCTGCTCCTTGTTATATACGTGGAGCAAAAATGATTGATTAACTGCAGCAATGACACTAAGTGTACACTTAAAAAAAACAACAAAAAAAAACATGTGATGTCCAGTGTCATGTAGCGTGAAGTTTCCAAAAGTAACATTAAGTCAATCGATCAACTAGTGTGTCCATACAATCGTAATTCACAGTCATCACAAGAATAACCGACAGCAGAGCAAGAATACCCAGAATGGACAAATTGCTGGACCTGAACAAAATAACTACTATCTTATGATCTCCACACGGCCGTAGATCAGTTTAACAGTAACAAGAATAACAGTCATAACACGTGTCTATAGCTGACTGTTACAGTTTGTGTTGTCATGAATGGCACTCCAGCAAAACAAGGTTTAGGTAAACAGTGCTCACTGTCGCCTCCTGCAGCAGACGTGGTATTCCAAGTAGGAACAGCCCATCCCTGACTGCTTAGCAGTGGATATCTCTGCAATACAGTACATAAGCACCTTGGACATAATACCAGAACTGTTACTTCTTTGAACTAATTTGATGGGTTGGTTAGATCATTTTTTGAATGTTTTAAAATATAATTGTGTCCAGATCTTACAAAATGCACCTTAAAGCAGTGTGAAAGATAAACGCACACACACACACACACACACACACACAGAGATGAGAGACTAGTCGAGATAATAGTCAACAGTTTTAGAAAATGGACAGCAAAATGGAGCTCTAATCCCTCTAATCGGACTCTCACATGTTCATTCTTTCTACAGGCAATTCAATATCAGTATGACTCAAATCTGAGACTGTGGCAAAAACTGATGTGATGCACAACTACTAGACAGCACAGAGCAAGTTTTGAGCAAACAGACCCAATGAAATCTAAATTGAGAGCACAGGAAATTAAATTGTTCATATGGAAATTACTCTAAATCGTAGCCCATATTAGAAATAATGATGTCCTGGTTCACTGTTAACGCTGTTAATTGTGGACAGTGCAACAGTAACCAGTCAACAAGTCCACCATTAATAACTGAAAGAGGCAATGCATAAAGAATACAAAATGGCATGCCAAAATTGAAAGCAGCTACAAGGAACTGTATGTTTTGGTTAATTCTGGTCGTCTGTTCTAAGCAACACTTCTAGCGAACAAAAACAAAACAGTGTAAACCTTTTAGTGTTGTATCAAGCCACAATGCAGCTTCTTTCCCTGACTGTGAGACTCCTCAATTCATCCTTATCACTGTGCCATAAACATGAATAGGCTCAAACCCAGTATATGGCTCTATGGTATGCGTCCTGTCACGGTGCAAAAATGTGGCCAATTTGTTACTGGTAGAGGTATAGTTTGCAATATTAATTCTTGATTTTGAAATGTACATGTGCAAAAGTACAGCAGAATATATATATATATTTGTCAGCACACGGTGACTTAGGAATGAGTGATGTTAAATTCACTAGTTGCATTGTGAATGTATATGAGTCAAACCTTCATGTAAAAGCACAATTACGACGAAAGAGGCACTTTTAAGATTTATGTGTATTTTACTCTATTTTACTATTAAGACAGCAGTAGCCCAAAACTATGTAGTGCTAACATCTACTGATTATTTCTGCTTGTTTTAATGAGCAAATTTCCGTAAAACTCTAACTATTCCTATTTCGGAGGCGACGTCTTTATACATACAGTCCCTTCTCCTTTCAAACGAGGGAGAGCTCTGTGAGAAACAGCAGGAGAGACACAGACACGTCACCTGAGGGAGAAGCAGGTCCGTCGCGGACGTGCACGAAAAAACAAGTGCCACCGAATGTGAGCCGGTGCGGTGTACGGTGCCGGTACATTTAAAATAATGTGCGCACTGAAGACACTTTATCTGAAACACACACACGCTTTAACCACGGTGATGGCCAAAATCACCCAGGCTTGCATACACCGTGTCATACAGCAGCAGAGGGCTCAATATGGGGAAAAAAAAGAAAGAAAAGTCAAGACTTTCGAGTCATCTGCGTCAAGTCTGAGTCAAGTTTCAAGTTATGAATGGCAATCAAAGTCAAGTCGACTCTTTCATCAGTGTTAGTCAAGTAAGTCTCAAGTCATGTGAATCGAGTCCCCCACCTCTGATATCCTCCATACAGAAGATGTTCTGAACACTCTGAGACTGGAACTGTAAATTTTGAACCATTCCTGACTCAGTGCTGTGGAAATGCAAATCCTTTTACCATTTACCCTTCACTCTGTGGCTTGCTTGACCACATCTGTTTTGTCTCTCTGGTGAAGAGTAATGTTTTTGTTTTGTTTTTTTAAATGGCCACTGACAAATCCTGCATAGTATGCCTCAAAATACAGCCCATGGATCATCTCAATCCACCCTCTGCTCAAAAAAATAAAGAAAATAGTTGAACTTTAACAACATGAATTTTTCAGTGTGTTGATTAATTCATTTATCAACTCAATAGTTGATGTTGGTCAAGTTGATTAAGAACGATCGTGATCAGAGATCACTTATATATTTGGTGAAATTAAATCATAAAAAAATCAACTGTAGAACTCACAGCCATGTTTGATAAAGTAAGATTACTACATTACTACATGCACAATGTGGAGAGAACTTAAGGAATTGGGACTAAACAGATGTGTAGCCTTAAGAAGGCTAATTGAAAAAAAAAGCTTTAGTTTGCTAGGGAGCATCAAGAATGGACACTGGAGCAATAGAAAAGGGACATGTGGTCTGATGAGTCCAGATCTACCCTGCTTCAGAGTGATGGGCTCATCATAAGAAGAGAGGTGGCTGAAGTGATGCACCACTTATGATCTTGGATTGATTCAGCTGGTCAGGGTTTATATGTCAGCTGACTACCTGAATATACTCTGAATGACCAGGTTTCCATCAATGGATTTTTTTCTTCCCAGATGGCATATTCCAAAATGAAAATGCCACGAATCATTGGGCTCAAATTGTGAGAGAGTGGTTCAGTGATCATGAGACGTAATTTTCATGCATGGATTGGCCACCACAGAGTCCAGACCTTAACCCTATTGAGAATCTCTGGGATGTGCTGGAGAAGGCTTCACACGGCAGCTCGACTCTTCCGTCGTCAAAATGAATGCAACTCTGGACAGAAATAAATGTTAACTTTGCATAAGCTTATCAAAACCATGCCACGGAGAATGCGTGCCGTGATCAAAGCTAAAGGCACTCCAATGAAAGTGTGTGTGACTTCTAATAGTGTCAGTGAATATTGTGTAAGTATTTCCTCTAATGGTGAGAATTACATTTTGACCATTGTGACACAATCTGCCTCAAGTCCATCGTTTCGTGTTGATGCAGTGGGTTTTATTATTGACCTGTGCATTAGTACATAGCAGACAATTGGCAAGGTATAAGTTTGACACACACAGCTGTAAAAGACTGTGTTTTTTTTGTATGTACCCAGGCCTTCTGGGTCTGTCCAGTGTTAATCAAATTATGTAGTTTATCATAATTCGACTCTATGTGTTTAGTGTTTCGAGTCAGTTCTCCAATGTGTTGCCATTCGCTTACATTTGGTTAGTCAGTGTGGCTCTCCAGAAAAAAAGAAAAAAATAAATGTTGCCCAGCCCTGTTCTAAATAATAAATGATAAGAAAGAGCATCATCTTCCATCTCCTTCTTATTTCTTTAAAGCTACACTTTGGTCACTCTTCGTGTTTTCACTGTCAGCAAGCTTCTGTGTGTTGGGAGAGGAGGGCATCGTTGTAGTAACTCACGTGCAATTAATGACAGCTGACTAGGAGTGTCAACAACCCAAAAGAAGAAACATCCCTTGTAATGTAATAACCGTTCACAGGAAATAATTTTGAAAGGCAAACAGCCAACGATCAAATGCTACTGGACTGTCTGGACCAATCCCATAAATCACTTGCTCTCCCGCTCACATACAAATGCATTGGTAGGGCTGTCCCCCCTGTGGCAGTCCAGACAAAAATTGTTTTCATTTCAGAGCCATCATACAGCAGAAAATGAACCAGTGACAGGGATTAAGAACAGCTCTAATAATAAACAGGAATAGCCAATCAGATGGTCCAATGTGCAATATCTCATATATATCATCAATATATCATCTTAATTAATAAACATTTTAACAGTCCTGACTGTTGAGAGTATGAATAAACCATGTATTTAGCACCACATAGTTTTCTCCCAATCCAAACAATGGAAATAAATATTAATCAAATCAAATGATGCTGCAGCCTGATACGAGATTAAAAGTGTCTAACATCATAATCAAATCAAATACATTATGCATAGTCAGTTGAAGGGGTTTTATCTTAACAGCTGTGCCAAAGTGTGCACCTTGAAAATCAAAAAAGTCCAGTGCATGAAAGAGAGGGAGAAGTCTGTGCGCAGTATATGCTTTCACACTGTGGTACTAGCAAGCTCTTTCAACACAGCTGGTGTTGTAGGTTATGGTTATAGTTAGGGTAAGAAACATCCACAGATGTCTATTCATGTTATCATGCTAAAAAAGTAACTAAAAAGTGCTAAAAGAAACTCACAAAATGTCTAAAAATCTTTTTACACCTCTTACTAAGCAGAAATGCAACCGTACACCTTCTGTATTCAAGTTTCTCTGTTTTAACAAACTCAGACAAGCTTTCGGTAAACCTCCCTTAACTCAATGTAAACCTCACCTCATTCAAACTCTGCATAAACAAAATTAAACAGAAACCATCTTTGTCTCTTCTGGTTTGGTCAAAATATATCTTCAATTCACAGAGTAAGATCTGAAAATATTCTGGCTTTACACACCATTTCTACCTGCTGCTGATGCCAGATTTTCTCTCTCTATCCTCTGCTGCTGCTCACCTATTGATCTCCACCTGCCCTGTCCTCTCTTACCCAAAGTCATAGTCCTGGTCAGAGCCACTATAAATCACCTCTGCACTGTATCCCCTGGCTTCAAACTTGCATCCGCCTGTCACAGAAGCTGTGGTCAGTCCCAGTCTGGTGTCCTGCTGTGTTCACTCACCAGCTGTATTATAATGTTATTATTATAATATTATATATTTGATATTGCAATACGCTCTTATTAAGCCATTTAGTCTTTTAAAGGGATATTCCGGTTTAAATTTAATCCATGGTCTAACACACCGTGACTCAGAGTAAGACCCCCCCTCTAGAGATCAAGTTTTCTGACCGCTAGCTTATGTAGTTTTAGCAACCTCAGAAAAGACCGCAGGATAACAATACACTGCAGTCTATGCCTCCAACCAAGAAACCAACATCAATAGGCCACTCATAGCCACAAATAATGCTTAGAACCACACCAAACTTCAGCAACAGTACAAATAGGGTCCCAGCACATAGATCGAGGCATCAAAAATCTGCCAAATTAGCCAGATTTCTATTTAAAAGAGAACACAATTATGCCAGAATATCCCTTTAAAGATTATTATTCGGTGTAACTGCTCATTCATGCCGCTTAAAAGCTTAAAAGGTACAATGTTCTGGGCTACCATGATTGCAGAAGTCCCTAAGAGTCTTTTATGCTACATAACAGAAAACAACAAAACAAACTATTTTAAAAAGTGGAGTGTTGAGGATGAACTGCTCTGTCGTCTGGTGGTGCAGCAGCTAATACTTCTGAATATTTTGCAAGATAATGACATGGTGAATGGGGTGGGAGTTGTCTTTAAGTATCCTTTGGGTTCTGTGCAGACATCTCATTTCACCAATACCACTGATGCTCTGTGTCCTGAATTTGGGACGATTTCACACAGTTTGGTTGTGGCCCACAAATTTCCAGCTTCAAGCCTGATTATGAATGTTGGTAACGACGAATGAGAGTGTAGTGTAACATAACTGAAGAACAGTGACATTGAATCTGGAATGCTTCTACTTATAATTATGGCCAATACTTTTTAGCCACAAAAAAATAATCAATGTTTGGTGTACAGGGGAAAAAAGAGGAAACTATTTGGACGTTGGGTATTTGAATCTCCAGGGGTCAGTCACTCCATAGGTCAATTGTGGTGACATTTGTACTGGAACTATCTTGCAAAGGATTTGAGACACAGTTTAAATCTTCCTCTGATCTTAAATCAAGTGAATCCAGGTCTGGTAAAATTGAAAAAAGATTACTGAAGAAATCAACTATATCCCTTTGGGGGGCATACACATTCACAAGCACTAATGACTTATCAAACTATTTCACTTTAATGATTATGACCATATATTCCTCTTATGATGTTTGACTCTTCAAAATGCTATATATTCTGGGTGAAGCAGAACAGCCACCCCCTTACTTATAGTTTTGGCTGATCCTTGTTTAATAAATGAGTTTCCTGTAAATACACTATTTGAATTTTTAATTTACTTAAATTGTGAAAATACCTTGCCTTACTTACCAACTCACCAACACCACCAAGACGACCTCTCAAATGATGACACTTCTCAGTCCCTGTACCGTGTTGCCCAAGGTTTTAAGAAGACTGCACTGGAGATTCCCTGAGCTTGATAATAATTGTCTCTGACACGAGAGTGCCTGGTCTTTCTGTCCAGTCACACATCCATGATTTTGTACCTGACACAGCTTACCTCAACTCTTTCCCATTCTTCTTTGTTGGCTTAAGAGTTTGCAGCAAGAATAACAAAACGGTTTTAAATGGAGATTGTAAACAGTCCAAACATGCTGTATTACGAGAAAAGAAAATATGCCAAATATACCCCAACACATATTGTCTGCGGTGTCTCACTGCCATTATCCAGTCTATTTAAACTGGTAGGATAAGTAGCCATAGGCTAAGCTATATCTGGTGTCTCATGACGAACCTTTGCGCACCACCATCTTCAAAATTAACTCATTGGTTAGTTTTGGATCCTTGAAACTTGCCTCCTGCCCGCCCGATGTTGTAATTTTAATGTCACTGGATATCTCGGGCTATTGAGAACTAATTCACAACCCTAAAGCAGCTCCCTTATCTTGGTAAAGGCTGCCTGTTGTTTACTAATGGTCTGAATGCAGTCCAGCAGGATATGGATATGGTCATTGTCGGCGGTCGTCACTGACTTTCATCTGATCATCTTAATGGCTGCAACTCTTTCTGAGAAATTATGCCATTTAGCCACAAGTGCGGTGGAAGGTGGAAGGTCCTGCATCAGTTTGCTACAGAGAGTGAGGTGTGCCCAGTCTACAGTCGGAGGCTTCTCGAGACCCAGAAATAGTTTTAGCATGTTAGTCACAAACTGAGAGGGATGTTTGCCATGCTAACATCCTTCCTTCCCTCCTGTGATGTGGATATTGCAATGCCATGAGCTTGCCTCCACGTCTTCGCATCAGTCTCTCAGTGTGGCCAGTTGTCTTTTCGTACCACTGACATCTGATTCCACCAAGGTAATTGATTCCTAGTTACTGCAGCTTCCAGCTTTGATTCTTGGCTGCCTCAACTTTTTTTATTAACTTGTACCCAGCCCCTCATAATTCCATCCTTAGCTAGGTAAGATGGCTTCTGAATTCTGTACACTGGGCTGTCACCTTCTCTTCAATTTTCGCCATCAGGTCTTAAGGCTCAGTAGCCTGTAGCACTGCGTGCTGACCATCAGCCATAATGTTTAATGCTTTCTGTTGGGCTAGCATTAGTGTTAGCCTCAGAAGAAGACCCTTTACTCCAATTTTTTGCTTCCTTGCTGTTAATTGGCATTTTTTCTCAGTAGTTAAATGGTTATCAACTTAAGTTGTTTTTATACAACTTGTGTGGTGCTGATTTGTGTAATCTAAAAAACAGAAATGTACTGAAGTTAGTAGCTACTTTCACAAAACTCTGTCTTTACACGGTGCCACCTCAACCATATTTAGTTAAAAGAAAAATTAAAACTGGACTAAAATTTGGTGAAAATAAATTCATAAATTCTGAATTTCCTTGGATGTGTAAGTAATCGTATGCTCACACATCAGCAGTAACACATACAGTATATAATATGTATTAATTTGTCAGATGGTGTTTTTTTAGCTTGTTCCACTGCCCCCAAGTGGGCCTGGATGAATTAATGCAGCATTAAATTCCCTCTTTGCCAAAAAAAATGTGTGAAGAACAAGCATCTAAGAGCATCCAGACATTATAGGACATGTTTCCCAAGGCTATTACTGCAGATTAGAGGAGGGCAAACCAAAGTAGATGAGCCAAATAAGATCCACTTCCCACCGTTTTCTGTTATTGCATATTCATTAGACTGAGCCCATATACTGTGTGTGGAGATCGCGCTGGGCAGTCACACCAAAACTTTGAAAACTGCATTGATCTGCTGGTGTGCCTCCCATATGCTCCCACTAATGAGGTCAGACACAGAGTCTCACACTTTTGTGAGCGGTCCAGCTGCCTTATAATAAGGCTCTGTGTTTGTCTATGCTAATGATCTTTCTGCTAATAATCTAATTTAGAAACCTGCCAACGTTCTACACTCTCAGATAGTTTATTCTCCGTGTATCCATCTATTTCTATTGAGTTTGCATTTTAAATATGACATATGACCCGTGGAACATACAGGGGAAGGGTTGAACAAATGTCAAGATTTGAAAGCTGAGTATGAGCAAAATCTGAGTAACATTTTGCAGCTGCTAACAAGGGAAAATAGGCTGTTATGAAGACATTAACTGCTTAGGAAGATACAGTTTAAGGCTTCAATGTGAACTACATTCTAAGTGCAAACAAGCCACTTTCATGTTTGCTTCATTAATGCAGTTGGGCTCAGGATCAATGTCTGATACTGTGCAAAACTCTCATGCATGTAAAAGGCTCTCAGTATGTGAATAAAAGCCTCCTTAGCTGTCAGAGTTCAAAGCTGCTTCTACTGCCACATTCTTTTGGCTGATACAGGTAACATTATCATAGTTACCACATGAAAGCCATTGACAAAATCTACTGACAAATTTTGACAAAAATCCAAATTCTGTCATTAAAAATAATGACTTGTCATCTCCCATCTTGTCTGTTCCATCATCACTATTATACAGTTTGATTGCACAAAGTCCCCAACGTAAGGGTGTCAGTTTCAACACATAATGGCTAACTCTTGATCCAGAAAAGACAGGACTAATTATAGAATACATTTCTTATTTTATTGATAATTCATCAAATTAGAGTGGGTATCTTAACCTAAGGCAAATATTGTGGGCAGGCTATAAATAGCCATTCCTGCATTGACTTTGACTGGCACTGTGTGGTGACCCCAAGTTTACCTCCTAAACTGCCATCAATGAGCAGCAGCAACTGAAATTGGCAATACAATATGTAAAAATTCCATAAAAATACATTGTTACATGTTTCACTCTAGCCCCTGGTGTTGCTTGTTCTCACTTGTTTCCAGGCCAAAAAGCATGTAACAACATTACTTTGACAACAATTGTATTGGCATTTCTCAAAGTGGTGTACGATAAAGTGATTTAAAAACAGTACCGTAAGCATGTTTTGCTCTTTCATCTGATTGGTGGAAAAGGCGAACACAGCAGGTCATTGAGCTGTTGAAACCAACATGCTGATTCAGTAAAAAAAAAACAAACAAAAAAAAAACCTCACACCAAGGTAAAAAAATAAAAATAAAGTGATGAAAACACAAAAAAAATAAAGTGATAAAAAAACATATTTGATTTTTATGGGAGAAGCTAGAAAAACATGACCTTTAGGCACATATAGAAGCTGAAATACTGTATATTCTGGCTTCAGCTGACTGTTTCCCAAACTCTTGTCTCTGATCACACTGGCATTTATAATAGATTAGAGAAGCCAGGCCTTTAAACTAAAGGCATCGCGTTATGTTCAAGTCCTTGGATTCTCTCCCTGCTCTTCTCCCCTGTATCATAGCAACACAGTAGCTTATATATAATACACTACATTGCACAAGTTTTAAATCTCCCCTAAATCACCTTCTTTCCTCTAAATGGAGACAAAACACCCTTTCTAGAGGGCTATTATGATGCCAGTGATTAGTTATTTTCCATTTCATGTGCCCTGAACCATTGCAGATATTCAGCTTTTCATTGCACCGCTTCATTTTACTGTCCTTCCTCAACCCTCTCTGATCACCTCATGTTTCACTGTATCTCATGTAAGCTGCTTCTGGCTATTATTCACAGTCATTTTTTTTTTATTTTTTTTTTGTTTTTTTGTGTAGTCTTTTTGCCTGCAGAGGACTTAGCCACATTTTGTGATAAGGTCTGAAATCTTGACACAAGGGGCTAGAGGCACACTGTTTCCTTCAGACTGGTGTGTTCACATGTGGGTGGTGATGATATATATTTTTTGTTCAGTACAAATCTTAGGCAGCCTGTAGTTATGCCAGTGCTTATGAGTGGACAATTTACAGCAAGCCGGTCCCAGCACTAACAACCTCCTCACAGTCAACTTCATTCATCCCACAGCGATTACAGCTTCATTATCAATGTAATGAAAACTGGATCTGCTGCACAGTCATTGACATTCGCCTTTGTATGGTGTGTAATGCCGACTACAGCAGTTGTGTTTCACGCAAACATGTGGGGTTGTAAGGTTCTGAATTATACATGATTTAATTAAATAGATTCAGGAGTTGAGTCAGAGAGCACAAAGGAAATGAGATTACTCACATAAGATGGCGTGCTGCGCTTTTTCATTGTAAGATTAGTATTGTATTGCCACCTTCTTTTGTCATCGCCTACCATTTGAATGGGACAATAATAGCTGCAATTTCATTGTCATTAAATAATGAGTGGTGAGGAGACAAATGTGCTGACTTCAAACTTTTATTGGCGAAAGCTTAGCCCCTGAAATGCAAGAAGGTGCAGTAATCACTTGCTGTGCCTAAAGGAAGCCAAGGTAACACTTTATAATAACCATAATTAAAGAGTAGCTCCACCAATTTTACACATTAAAAGGTGTTTACAGGTTTATTTGATTTCTACTGTAAATGTAAAAATAGCAAATACAGCCTTTTGTGGCTCCAGAGGAAGCTGCACGTGATAATGGCAAGTTTAATTGTGAGTAATATAGGCAACAGGCAACCATATTGAGCTATTCTTTGTTATGAAGTTGAAACTGATTTTTATAACCCTTAACGACTGCTTAATGAATGTTTATTAAGCACTGCATTGTTTGTTAACAATAGAATAACTATGAACTAAAATTAACCTAGCTATATCTTTACTATTCATTAATGATGGTTAAAATAACGTGTTGCATTGACATCAGTGATTTAACAGAACAGAGCAGAAACAGCATCAATTTTTGTTGATTATGAATGATAAATAATCATTTTTTGATAATTGTTTGAGATACACTTCATTTTTAAAAGTGGTAATTGATATTCTCCATGCCTTGCTACACCTGTTTCCCACATTTTTTGAAAATAATTCCCCTACTGATTGGCTAGTTGGAGCCCAGCTGATGAGCTGGAGTCTAGCTCTGACCTTTGGCTCATCTGAGTAGATGAATCAGAGACTGGGGGAGTCACTGTGACCCTCATTTCCCTTGGCTGTGTCTTAAACAGCACAGCTGATGCTCAGGTATCAGCAAGATAATGTGATTCCAGTCCATCGCAGACACTATTGCCATGCAGACAATGGTGCAGGAAAATGAGGCCGTTTTCAAAATTGCCATGTATGCCAGAGCTGTCCTCCTCTAGTCAGCAGCATTTGTCAAATTCAGATTGAATCAGCGGTGTTGTGCTAACACAGGCGATTAGGGAAAATAGGCTGCAGTTCAGCATCTCACGGCAAAGGCAATGCAGGCAATAACTGTCTCGTATTTCACTCATAAGCCTTAAAGGTTATGTGGCTCTTCAAATTAATGGCAAATCTGTTACAAAGTATGTCAGCTATTGGAGTGCTACTGCCTCCATAAGAGTGAAATGGTTTTGTACGCTCTGGATATTTCCAAACACTTGATATATTGTAGAACAAACAGAGCAGTAAGATAACGTCTCCAAAAACTGGAAATACCTGGACCTGAGACTCGGGCTGCTATTGTTCAAGCTGCTATTGCTGTATGGGCTTTCACCCTCCAACCGAAATAATGAGAAGTCCCTGCATAATGTAAATGTGGAGCTCTTTTTACATTCCGAGTGCCAAGACTATTTTCACATCATGGTATATCCAACCACTGCCACGGTCTAAATTTGGATTCCTCCTCTGTTTTGTGGAACTATGCAAATATGGCCCCAAGTCATCCAATGGTTACCCGAGCCCATTAGTGGCAATTACACTGTGTGACTAGTGACAAAAACTTGGAACCTGCCTGTGAAAACGGTTATTTTCCCATTAAGCGTTCCGGCACTTTATCAACCCAGAGCTGGCTGTGCACCATAAAACATCTGCAGAAGAAACAATGCAATTATAGAAGCCATCTGGAACAATAATGTAGGAGAATAGATATGATTAACACTAACACAAACAGATGGCAAAGTGTTAGATTGCTGTTCGACAAGCACATAATAGGAGGGAACCTAAAGTCCAATTAGTAGTGGCAGCAGTCTGCTGCCTTTGAGGAGGAAGCTGAGCTTTTGCAGCACGATGGGGCTGCTGGAGTCATCAGAGCTATCCTGGCTCAACTCTTTCATGTAAGCCTGACTGGGACGCTTAATGACACACCGCAAGGAAGACAAAGTGGCGTCCAGGTAGACATAAAGAGTTCATCGAGTAGTTTGGCTTAGGGTGGGCTATATATGAGCTGTCATAGTGGTGGGCGCTTGTGGGGCCAACAGTATATGTTCATTAATGGGGCCTACAGTTAGATGCTGGAGACTCACTGTTACATCCCACCTAATGCCCACACAATCAATCACCAGTTAGAAAGTGTGCCTTCATTTCAATTCACTACATTAGCAAACACAACATTAGCCATTAAGAAATCCTAATGATCTTTCTAGCATTAGAGATTTCTCTGAGGATGATTTTTATTTTTTATTTTTTGAACAATATCAACTGTCCGCTGTGACTGACTATCCAAGAAAAGGTGGAGGCCAAATAGTTTTGTCACAATACTGGTATTTCCAGCTTCTAAGTGGAAAATACCAACATTGACAGCAACTAAACATTTTTTTCAAAAATGATTCAAAGAGTAATATAACATATTGAGACTTGTGTCCTGTGTGGTAAGCACAATAGCATCTAAGTTAATTTACTTCTGTAGGAAGCAGGGCTTTGTGGGCACTAGAGCAGTACATGTGTCAGCTTGGTTTTGGAGAGGAGAGACAGAGGTGTATTTAAAGTGCAAACTTATTCGAATGGCATACAGTAGAGTGGATATCTCTGGTAAGATCCAGCAATCCCACAAAACTCAATTATGTCTAACACATTATCTAACTGAATAACACTGTATCATTGAAAATGATAACCCATCAATTCATAGTTTTCAGTCACATGACCCATGCAATGACCTGGAGGGCAAAACAGTAGACCTAGCCAGCAACTTATCTTGGACTTCCCGTAGAGACATGGCAAAAGAAAATGTCCTCCAGCACAGTTATTTATATCACCTTTCAACCATAGAAAAGTAAAGATATAGACATTAGCTCCAAGTGTTGGGCACTTGCGATCCATATACAGCACCCACTACAATATTTCAGCCATTAAAAACCGCAACGTCCCTGCCAGAACTCGACTTCAGTGATATTAATGTGTACCTTGTGGTAATCCTTCACCTTATACTTGCCAGGATGAAAAGCTTATGAAACTATGGACAGTTATCTGCATTAACAATCTGGATGGGTGAATACTGCAACCGTTTAGGAGTAAGAAGTTCTTCATTGTAAAAGCAAAGGCAAGTACTAATTAAGTAATACCA
The DNA here is from genome assembly GCA_030272975.1 of Sparidentex hasta. NCBI lineage: Eukaryota > Metazoa > Chordata > Actinopteri > Spariformes > Sparidae > Sparidentex > Sparidentex hasta. Next base: position 15,519 of record JARJLU010010693.1, read on the forward strand.
GAGGTTGAACGTTATTGTATTGTTATTATCATTGTATATGTACCCTTGACATCATCCAAAAAATCACCAACAAAGTTTATCAGTCTAAACACAAGCTTAAAGGTGTACAGGGATTTACAAATTGTCGCATGTTGAGTTTATACCCTCAGCTAACTAGTTAACTTTAGTTTATTATGACCACTGCAGTTGGCCACCTCAATACGTGACAACAAACCATGTAATAAAAGCATACACGTGTGTTTACTTGAGCTTAACTTTGAAGTGTTGGCTGCAAATATTTATGTCATTGGACGGCTGCCATTGTTTGCCCTCCCCAGGGACAGAGGTACGACTTATGGCACAAATCCACAATCTCCTCCGCTCTGGGTTTTCTTTTTCGGATGGAATTCAAATAGTATAGTCCAGAGTTGTCACCTGTTAGTGCGTCCGATAGCAAAAGAACTATCCGGCATTTTGGCAAAACGAAATGTTGCCCTATCAAACAATACACAGCCCCAAAAATAACCATAAATCAATTTCTTTATATTTTTATATCATTGTCTTCTTCCTGTAAAACAAAATGCTTTGTATGTTTACATAAGCTTGAACCAATCAATCTCAACCAATAATATAAGTCCATCCACCAATCAATCAATCTTCAACTTTAAGTGGTGAGTAAGTGGCACACAGCTAAGGTTTCATGTCTCTGGGGGCAGCTTCAATTATGACTGTATGAAAACACAAATTCATAACTTTGTTCATTGATTTGGGTTTTCCCTCTAATTTCCTCTGGTTGCTCTGCCTGAACCCTCTGTGATTTATTTAGTTTCCTGATGAACAGATAGCTTTACTTGTTGATAAAGTAACTGCTAACAGCAGCTAACTGTACCAGGCTCCTAATCGTAATTCACCTTCTGGGGTAACGCTATTATAAATGGCAATCAATACCATCAATAAGTCAAATTTCATGGACATCTATTTAGGTTGTTTTTCGTGCAATCATGCTGACAAACAAGCAACAAGTGGATATGAGTGAAAAAAATATCTCCTTGGTTGGCGATGATGAGTTTTGAAACTATTTCAGATATTCACGTTGGATATGTATCGATCATAATGATTAATGGGAAAATGGGTGGGTGTCAGTTTCCTCTGCATCAGGTACAGTATCACCTCCCCAAAACCTAATCAGGGACATTGACAGTGACATGTTTTTGCATTCAGAAAAATTGGCCTCCTTAACAAATCCCAGTTTAGCATTTTTGCTATGTACAAAACAAGAAACACCACTGTCACTGCCACCTTCCCTGAAGCACCATCCAGGGGCCTTCAGATCTGCAAACAATGAAGCTTCTGCAGGAACGCATCCAGGAAAATATAACCATATGTGTGTGGGATTGTACAAAATGTATTTGGCACAAACTCCGGCTGAAAATAAGCCTTATCAATGCCCTCTTATCCTGTAGGTCACAATGTATACTGGAACAAATATAACAATTCACTGCCCAAAATATTTCTCTGGTAGGTACAATATAGAAGGCTCCAAAATCCAGCCTCATAACAGTAAGTCCTGTGGTTCACTCCATATTTCCATTCCAAGGTTTGTTATTTAAAATATATATATATATATATATATATATATATATATATATATATATGATCACTTTCATTTAATATTTCTGTTTCTGCTTGCCTTTACAGTGTTTCTGATAGCAGATATTACAGCTTTGAAGGTTGGAGAATTTTCATGGCAAGCATAGTTTTCGGTATGCTTGTAATCCTTGTTTAACTATGGTGTCATTTCTAATCATAAGTACTGTGATTCTGATTTTTCTTGGCACATGGACAGCAAACCAAGAAACATTCATGTTTTTTTTTTTCATATAGGCCCATGTGAGAAATGCTAAAGGAGAGATCGCATTTATATGTACAAGATAGTTGAAACAGAAGTGATGCAGCTTGTTAGCTTTTTAGTGTGCATGAAATGATAACACTTTACAATAAGAGTACATTAATTAACATAAGCAAATGTAGTAATAACCATTAGCTAACAGTCAAATGATAGTTATAGTTACTTATGTATCAAGTCATCATTAGTTAATGGTGTTCATGGCAATTAGTGTGTTTATTCATGGGTTACTTGAATGTATATATGTTTTTACATTAGTTTTGATTAAAGTTGAAGAAATATGTTCTCTCATTTTTTTTTTTTCAGTTGCAACCTATTCTGTTTCGATCTCAAAAAAATATATAAAGGAACAAAATTTTCTCCATATATAACGAGAACAAGGACACATAAATAAACTTTAGTTAATGGATTAATAGCCATTAAGTAACAGTTAACCAAAGTATTAAATATTCATTAACCAGTAGCGTTCATGTTAATTAAGCTGGTAGTTCATACATTATTTAACAGTCTATTAATAGAAACAACCATTACAAGGACACAATTATCAACATAAGTACAGTGAGTAATAACCATTAACTAGTAATCAACTGAAAGTCAAATGATATTCATTTAATTTAAGTTGGTAATTCATACATTACCCAGTAACTTATTAACAATACCAACCATCACAATAACACATTAATTAACAACAAATAATGCTGTCATTAACTAATAGTTAACTGATAGTAAGTCATCTTTTATCAGTGGTCATGTCAATCAGTATGTTATTTCCCACAGTAGTTAAAGGGATATTCTGGTGTTTAATCCATGGTCTAACACACCTTGACACCAAGTACGACCCCCCCCCTCAAGAGATAAAGTTTGCGGATTGCTAGCTCACGTAGTTTTAGCTTCCTCAGAAACGACCGCACAACAACAATGCACTGCAGTAAATGGGTATAAAGTATAAAGTATAAATCGCCATCAAAAAGCCACAAATAATGCTCAGAACAGCACCAAACTTCAGCAACATTAGAACCAGGGTCCCAGCACATATTTCGAGGCATCAAAATATATCGTTGCCGGCTTTGTCAGAAAAGATAAACAAAACTCACCATCCGAGAAGCCTCCTTGTTGTGGGGAAGCCCTGCGAGTCGATTACCGAGTGCAGTAGAGTCCCGCAGTAATGACATTCACTGAGCTGCGGAACTCTACTGCACTCAACAGACCCCTTGCTGTTCTGATAACCTGTATCAGGAAACATGCAGAGAGCCAAGGGAAACACTCATTTCCAAGAAACACTGAGTAGAACTTGCTATGAAGCAAAAAAGGTAATGCACATGGCCAGTGTTCAAGCTAACATGGAAGTTGGTGATGGCTTGTTGAGTTATTGTCAACACTGATGAAAAAATATTTGTGACAAAGAGCCATATTTCTGAGGATGCTAAACATGTGTTAAGGCTTTAACTGACCAAGCTGAAGACAGCAAAAATAGGAGCCACACAGACAACATAGAGTCATCGGACTTTATGAAGTTGCGGAAGGTAAATGGGCAGTAAAGTTCTTTGAAACCTGGCTCTCAGATGCACTGGGACTGGAGACCAAGCAAAGGACTGTTAAGATTGACAGGGCACACAGAGCTCTCAGCCCTTGTCGTCGTCAAGCTACACAATTTCATTGACAAACAACACATTTTTGCTACAGCCAGAAAGAAAGGCGAGCTCATCTACCAGGGCAGCAAGATTCACATTTGCCATGACTTCCTGAGTGAGAATGGACTCAGGTGATTTAGGATTATGAGGGATATTTTTCAGTTTACACGCCACACACACCAGAGATGTTGGTTTTAAGTCTTACAAGTTTGGACGAGAGCACAAGCTGCAACAGGTGCCTGTGCATGTATTACATGGCTATAAGTCAAGGTTATACAGGATGATTTACCAGACAGATGTGTCTCTTCCCTGTCACATCTTTGGTTTGCTTTATGATATATGACGTATCTATATGAAGTCTTCAATAACCAAAAGGTACATGTATGTGTGGGGCTTTCCCTTGTTCTCACAGGCATCTGTCTTTCGTGACGTAAATGTTTTGGTCTTATTATGCCTTTTAAGGCAAAACTTTACTGAAGATAGTTTTGGTTTCAATAGGATAGTGATCATAATGCTCTAATATTCTACTTTTTTTGTTTAACAGTTTGAAAGTAAAACTAAGCTACCATGTGTAATGTTATTTGTTTGGTTTTTAAGGTTTTCCGGTAGCTTCTGGGAATGACTGTGGTTTGATTATCTAATGCGGCAGTGGGCCATGGGGTGGGAGGGGTGTAGAGAACGAACCTCAGCAATGGGATACACATGACTGTAGGTGATGTGCTGTTCTCTCTCAGCAGTGGAGAGATGCCTCTTAGCTTCACACGACCCTTTTGAATGGAGGTTTGATCCATCAGTTGGAGGTTGATCCTGACATGCAGTCTTATGCATTTTGTTACTTATATTTTACTTTGTGTGTGTTAGGTATGTGACCACTTAATATTCTGCAGACCTTTCACCTATTTGTTCTTCATCATCTTTTTTTCAGCACCAATATACTATGCACAATATCATAAAATTACAAGTGCCTTAGTGTTATTTCATTTAAGGCATCAACCACGTCACCAAACGCCAGAAACTACCATCTTTTCTTGAACAAGAAATCAGCCTCTCGGATTTGGAACATATCAAATTAAGGAGAGGCTGGGTCTGCCAAGTGTTCTTTTCATCACATAACTTGAAAAGCAGGGGATTTGTGATTCAGGTGGGGGTTTTTACATCGCTGCTTGCCTTCACCTGAGTATACCATACCTGTATGGAGAACATGTTATATTTGGGTGTATAAATGCAAAAATGTATTAACTGTGTAGCAAATCCAAATATTGATCGCTTCCTTCCCATTCTAATCGGTCCAGAAAGACTAACAGGAATTTCTTAATTATTTGGATTTATTTGATGTCTGAGAGTGTTGCATTAGTACAACTAAATTCCCCCCTTATAGTTATTCTGCCAGCAGATACTGGTGACTGAATCCTACTCATTAACGGGGCAATTATATCTCACTCATGAGTGCAGAAAAAAAAAATGTTCTAAAGAGACAGCCAAAGCGAGAAAAAACAGTGGAGAGTTTTGAGAATCAACTCAAGTTATCTTGTAATAGTTCATTGGCAAAAAACCTGGAGGCAGCCAGTTCTGCTTTAAATCAGCTTTTAACTAGGAAGGCTGAGACACACATTTCCTATTCTAAACACAGGCTTTTAGAATCAGGCAACTAACCCGGCAGCTTACTTGCACATCTTGCTCATGGTAAAACTCAGCCAAATGTCATCCTCTCTCTCATAGTTAGGAATGGCTCTAGGCACTTCAAATAAGTTCATATAAATAAAGTAATCAGTTTGTTCTATCTCTGTCGCTCTTAATGCGCATCATCTGCAGAGACCAAAACAAAGTTTCTTGATAGAATAAAGTTTTCATCAGAAGAGCAAAAAGCAAGTTTAGACCGGCCAATTTGTGAGGAAGAAGTCTCACAAGCCATATCCACTTCTCAAGGGATGTAATTCCCCAGGACCAGATGGCTTCCATCCCAAATTTTGCAAAAAGTTGCTAGTATCCCCCTGACAGATATGTATTTTGACTCCTTTAATAGGGGTTGTCTCAACCCTACCTTAAAACTTGCCAACATACCTGTCATACTGCAGAAAAATAAACCACCTGACATGTGAGGCTCTTTCAGAGCTGTTTAATTAAGTTTAATTTCTGTGGACAGTATGCTTCTCTTTAAACTTCTTGCCGAAACTCTGGAAAATTTACTACAAACTCTCATGAACTCAGATCAGACTGACTTTGCTTATGGATACTGTTTAATCAGCAACATGAGAAGCCTTTTGAAAATTCTTGCAGTTTACCACCCAAAGAAAACAGGTTTGGCTGCATCCTTAGTTCATATACCATTCCCCCAAAACAGTGGTTATAACTCATGGATATTGCTCTGAACCTTTCTCTGTGGCAAGGGGCATATGCCAGGAGTGCCCACTTAGCCTGCTCCTGTTTCCTTTAGGATTGCCACCATTAGCTGAAAATATTTGTTTACATACTGATATAAAGTTTATTTTAAGGGGACATTTTTACAGCAGTGTGCATGAATGTATACTTCCTATAAAAAAGTATTCACCTCTTAATTGTTTTTCGATTTCATTGCTTTTATAAATGGAATCATGGTCAATATACAAAAAATGTTCAGAACAAAGAAATTACAAATCTGATTTCTTCAAAGTAATGTGAATTAATTAGAATATATTGTGTAAAATAGGTGATTGCTTAAGTGTTCACCCCTTTAACTTACCTGACATAAATTAACAGAGGTTCAGCCAGTTGGTGCTAGTGGTCTGACAGTTAGTGAAATGGAGATCACCTGAGTGCAGTGAATGTGTCTCAAGTGATTGTAGTATAAAGACACCCCCATCTGGAAGGTCCAGTCACTAGCTAATCAGTATTTTTGGCTACAATTACTCCATGAAGACAAAAGAACAGTCCAAGCAACTCTGTGAAAAGGTTTTTGAAAAGCATAAGCTAGGGGGTGGATACAAAAACATTTCCAAGTCCCTGATCATCCCTTGGAGTACAGTTAAATCCATGATTAAGAAATGGAAGGAATATGCACATGTGTAAATCTGCCTAAACCAGGCCATCCTCACAAATTGACTGACCGTACAAAGAGAAAGCTAGTGAGGGAGGCCACCAAGACACCTATGACTACTTGAAAGGAATTAAAAGCTTCAGTAGCTGAGCTGGGAGAGATGCTTCACACAACTGTTGCCCAGGTTCTTCACTAGTCAAAAGTTTATGGGAGAGTGGACAAGAGAAAGCCACTGTTGAAGAAAGCTCATTAAATCTCGACAAGAGTTCACCCGAAGGCATGTGGGAGACTCTAAGGTCAACTGGAAGAAAGTTTCTATGGTCTCTTGAGCCATCAGACTAGACGCTATCTTCTGCGGACACCAAACACTGCACAGTACCACAAACACACCATCCCCACCGTGAAGGATGGCACTGGAAAGTTTGAAACAGTAGAGGGTGAATGCAGCAAAATTTTGTGAAATCCTGGAGGACCACCTTATTCAGTCTGCAGGAGAACTATGACTTAAGAGAAGATTTATTTCCCAGTAAGTCAATGACCTGAAGCATACAGCGAAAACTACACAGAAATGGTTTAAAGATAACAAGGTGAATGTTCTGAAGTGGGCGAGTCTAAGCTGAGACCTCAAGCCAATACAGATTTTGTGGCTGGACTTAAAAAAGGATGTTTATGTCGAATTCCCATGTATCCTAACAGAGATAGAGCAAAGAAGCATGGAGGAAAATGCAGTGTCCATATGTAAAAGCATGATTTAGACCTGATCTACACAGACTCAGTGATTGGGGCCAAACTATGCACTGACTTATTTTACATTATATATTTTTAATTAAATCTGCATTACTTTTTAGAAATCTATTTTTTTTTTCTTTGACATTAAAGAGTTTTTAGGGAGTTGTATGTGTATATTCTGTGTATACTGACCATGACTCCATTTATGAAAGCAATACAACCACAAAAAGTGGAGTCAAGTGGATTAATACTTAAATTTATTTTACCTATCTATTTTTCCCTTCCTATTTATTTTAAGGATATTAAATTCAAATCTGTTTAGCCTCATTGCCTATTGGTAACTTTTTAAGCTAACATTATTAACTCAGTATTGTCACATTAGATAGGTCTTTTTGTTATGCATATATGTTCAATACATTGTACTTTAATTTCAACATTTCAAATTTCAACTAATTATTTCATTATTAGATAATATTTGATTTTCCATCACCAGTTTGACTACTCCAATTTGAGCCAAGCCAGGCATGCAGTCGACCTGCTCCTTCAACACCACATGTACTGCTGGTGAAAACACAACTTTTCCTGTCATGCTGTTTCATGTGAAGAATTATTGGAAATAATACGTGCTTGTAACTCAATTAGTGGAGCCACTTTGTTAGCATTGATTCTTCGATAGTACTGCGGGGATCAGAACAAGTGTGTCATTGGTTTAAGACATATCTTCAAGTAGGCAGCCCAGTTGTGGTGAAAATACAAATCCCCAGTGCACCAGGCTGACACTGTGGGGTCAAACTGAGAAGAGTCAGACCGGCAGATGTAATGGAGAGGCAGCAATGAAGTCGGAGAACCGCATGTGTCACAGTATATTTGGGTGTGATTAAGAATCTCTGGATACAGCAGTGCTGCAGCATCGCTTGACATGTGTGTGAGACGTGCAAGTCATGCCAGTAGTATGGCCCCTAAACTGTTAACATGGACCCTGTAAAGAAGAGCAAGACGTTTCCCCACGCATATTAACAAAAAAATATGTGTGTGTGTGTGTGTTTATATATATATATATAATAGCAGAATTATCCTTTGTATATCGATGTGGTTGTTGTTAAGATGTTTAGCTACAAAATAATCCTTCCCAGTGCTGCTTTATCTGCTTGTAAAAGTGTAGCACAGAGCTGCTCTGGACCCAAGACTGAGGTGCTTAAGATTCCAGGTCCATTAATTGTTAATGAATCTGAAATATATTTTTTTGTTGCTGTCTTTGCACGCCCCTCTTATCTAGCAATGTAGAATGAAACAGATGAATGTGGCAGACATAAACCTCCCGCCCACACTGCTGTTATCTGTACGAATAATTCGGTGAAAACAAGGATTAGAGCTGCTGGTAGGTAATTCGCTGATCCACAAATTCTGTTGATGAGCTTGACATTTCAACCAGACCTGCACTTCACTGAAGGTGACAACTGTGTGAAACTGTGTTTTTATAAAAGTGACATCAAACACGATTTCTGCACACTGACTCAAATTCTGGGAAACTGAATTTCTAACTTTCAAGTTGTCATCGTCAGCATGTGTTTAAATACAAGTGTTATAACAAGGAGACATGCTAGCCAGTTACAATTTTAATCATAATTTAAGCAAATCCGAATTATATGATCAACTCAAATAGGGATGGAGATGGAGATGCTTTTCATTGTTCATTCTGTCACTAGATTCCACAACATAAAAAAAGTATTTAAGGTTTTTATTTTGACTTCACACTCTCTTCAAGTGGAAAACATTGATTCAGAGCTGTGTTAATTATTTATTGAAATAAATGAGGAACAAAAACAATGTGCAATTATATGCTGCTCTTTCGAGGTTCAGTCAGAGAATAATTTTTTATTTATTTATTTTTTTAAAGTTTTGTTTTGTTTAGGGTGTTATTTTCATTTGTTTGGCAGAATGATGGGCTATGCTGCTTGTCCAGTAATACTGGGACAGAAATTCTATCTTCCTTCCTCTTAGCACACGCAGAGCAAAGACGGATCAAACCTCCTAAATGAACCCTTGGCATTCATTATTAATCACTGTGTACACCTCAGTGTCTGACAACAAAAGTACCAGTGTTGCGCACATCAAAAATGAAGTTGTTTTCTTCCACAGACATATGGTGTAACAGGCAACAAGGTAACAAACTGTTTTATTGATTCCAGAAGTCACTGTCTTTTACATTGTGAGATTCACTTAATTGCTCAGCATGAATATCTCGGTTTGCAGGAGCGCTGCATCTTGGTGCAGTCAACTGTAAGAAACCTTGCAGGTAACAATATATGCACTTTTGGGTTCAGTCTAAGTGTGTTTATTATCTGTAGACCAGCATGTTTCAGTTGTTAGAGCAATCAGTAAAACAGTGGTAAAATCTGCTACACCCAGAAAAGACCTGACTATAGGGCCACTTAAGTCAACATTTTGTTGAATAAATGTTTCTAATTTCTTCCTATCTGTACTGACAAAGTGAAGATCTTCAGAGTAGCTGTATTTAGATGAGCTCTGCTCACTTTCAGCAGAGGACATTTATGGTCGAAGCTGCTGAGCAAACCTGGCCTGTTGGATTTTTAAGACTGTTATTAATTTAGTTTGTCACAGTTTGTAAAAGTCGCAGTATATGCTTGAGTTAAATGGTTTTCACTCGTTAGATCTCATTATCGTTTTGATTTTGCCATCTTTGTTGACTTTGACAATACATTTTGATGGAAACAAACATTTCAGGAAGCTTACTCCTTACTCATATCAGTTCAGTTAGCATGTGGAAATCAGAGATGAGCTGTGGATCCAGGATGTCCCAAGATGGCGCACAAGACCTCTCCTCCAGGCTGTACTGTCGTAAATAGACTTCTCTTTTGTCAACAGGTCCAAAAGATTTTAAAGATCAAAAAAATCATAAATAGGTGCTTTCCCTGTGTCTCTATCACTGGCTCTTAGACATCCTGGCCTTCTGGCCCTCAGGCCTTCAGGCTTGATCACTCTGTCCCCTCCTTGATATATCCCATTATATCTGATCACTCTTGGCACTGCATTTTTAAAGATCAATACAAGTGTTGTATATTTAGTTCATGCTTAACATCATAACACTTCAGCAGCTTTAATCAGTAGATGCACTTTTCAGTCACATGGTGCCCAGTAGTATGTTACAGCAACTCTTTCACATTTATTACCCTTCATTTTTTACTTTTATCATATTAACAGTTATTATCAGTTATCATTAGTCACTATTTTCTAACTGTGGTTATTTTATACTGACCACTATCTACTTACTCTGTTTATTTTATACTACAGTACCCCTGCCAATCCATGAGGTATTTGCAACCCTGACCCATGCAGCGGACTGCCAGGAGTCACATAACCATGAAGGTAGGAGCGTCTTCGATGATCCAGGGAGGTGTCGGCGTCTGGAGGCTGGAACCAGAGGACTCTACATAACCGGCTTGACACAGGAGCTTACTTTCTTTCCATGGAAGGGAACCAGAACCGTTGCTTGACTGTGTAGCCTGTCAGGCTAATCCGCAGATGACAGGCAAAGAGAGAGGTGTGGGCCCAATGAGTGACCTGAGAGGAGACAGATGAGGAAACAAACAGCATTTTTGGGGTGCAACCCTAAGGAACGGATATCCTGGTTAGCGTGCTCAACCTGCTCCCTAATTCCCCAAGCAACAGCCCCAACGAAACATGAGGATGGCAGACTGTTTGTGGGTTCTTGAGTGACATACTCTGGCTCAAACTGTCAAGATCACAGAATAGGGTGAAGTTCAAACAATTTGAAAATAAAGCCCACCTTGCCCATCAGTTTCTTAGCTGATTGGTTGTATTTCAGGTGCTTGTGATCTGTCCAGACGATGAAATGCAGGTATTGAAGTCCTGCGTATTTGTTCCGGAGGGCTCCGTACTGCCGGAGCTGGGATGAAGCAGATACGCAGTGCAGCAGACCTGGTGGAAGTTAACACATAGACTAAAGTGAAACCTATCAGCTCTGCTGACACATATCTGGTGGACAGGGGTTACTCTGTATCATCACCCTGCCTCCTGTCTCATAAGCCACTCTGCCAAGAGAAGTGAAACATTTCTCCCCCCAGCAACATGTTTTACAGTTTTTTCAGATTTAAAAAAAATATATATTTTGCCTCCGCTTTCATAGTAAAAATGGCGAAGACTTCCGGTTCACAAGCTTGACAAAAGTCATCCTGTTGAGAGCTGCAGATCGATCATGTTGAGTAAACAAGTGATAAGTAACAGTAGAACCTCTTTAAGCATTTTTTGTTGGGATTGGGTCTAACAGAAATGTTGGTGGTTTAGATGACTTTCCATCGACATGTTTACAGTTTTTTCAGCTTATTTTTTATTTTTTTGGCCTCAGCTTTCATAGTAAAAATGGTGGTTCGGTTCACAAGCTCGACAAAAGTACTCAACAAAAAATGTTTCTCATGAAATTTTAGGGGATGAATAGGCATTGTAGTAACAGATTCTTGCTTTATGTGTTATCAGCACAGCCAGGTTTAGACAGTTTGATCACCCGATTTGACTGTTGTCATACCATTGAGTAGGTGTAGTCCTGATACCATCATCCCACAAATATGGGCCAGTATGGCTCTACTATATTTTTTCCATTCATTTCAGTGTCTGGAATTTTCAAAACCGTCAAGTAACTTCACACAAAGTCTGCAGTTATGTAGTAACCTACCTAAATCTGTCCATGGAAAATATTATTCTTCATTCAGTATTTCAGTTATAACAACCTCAAGCTAACTAAGTATTCCTGTGTTTATTTCTGCAGTATTTATTCAGTTTGGGAAATCCCATGATCTCTGAAGCATATCAGTGCTTCATCAAAAATTGCACTTATGTACTTTTTACATTTGTGGTAATAAGGCAAAAAAAGCAAATGATTTTGTCTTTGTTTTGCATAGGATTGCTTCTAAATTGTGTAATGCTAACATTTCTAATAATTTCAGAGCAATTGAAAAATCCAAAAGTCAAACTAAATTTTTTTTAAAAATGTAAATGATGTAA